>RQTK01001461.1:8650-21989 GCA_003991915.1 Elysia chlorotica | reverse complement strand
CATTTTAAAACTCTACCACTGTTCATATTGAGCGATATGTTTGTGCAGCGTTCAATACTGCTTTTCTGTCAGTGTCGTCAGAGATTGGAGTTTAGCGACATGGCGGATATAATGGAAGCGTGTCAGAAAACACACAGATTATGTTGCTTTACTGACAGTGGTGTTACCAGATCTCTGTGACTATATCTCTGCGTTCCTATCAGTACACAACCCCTATCTATCTATTCTATCTATCTATCTATCTATCTATCTATCTATCTATCTATCTATCTATCTATCTATCTATCTATCTATCTATCTATCTATCTATCTATCTATCTATCTATCTATCTATCTATCTATCTATCTATCTATCTATCTGATCTATGACTATCTACTCTGTATCTTCATCGTCTACATGTCTCTATGAATTGTTTAATGTTTAATTACCCCGCCACATGATTATCTGTCTACAGTTATAATTATTCTGCCTTTATCTCCTCTCTCTGCTACTTAAACTTCGCTAATTACTAATATGTTCTAGGCCTGTTCTTCGCGCAAGAAAATCGATCTGCCTCATCAGACTCACAGAGATCTGGTAACACCACCGTCAGTAAAGCAACATAATCTGTGTGTTTTCTGACACGCTTCCATTATATCCGCCATGTCGCTAAACTCTAGTCTCTGATGACACTGACAGAGAAGCAGTATTGAACGCTGCACAAACATATCGCTCAATATGAACAGCGGTAGAGTTGTCAAATGCCGCAGGGCACACACACACACACACACACACACACACACATGCATACACACACACACGCACGGAGCTGCATATGAACATCTTTTCCCTTCTCTTGTTCTTGGTATAACCAGAGACTGTAGATTTAGTGAGACGTTTCACAAGAAGCGCTCAGAGTGCTTTTGATATGGGCAGCTAGCGCGACGAGTGCTCACTCTATTTCTTTTCTTCATTGAAATTTAGGGAGTTGGACAATGTTTAGATTGAGTTGTTACTGATGAACAAATGAATGTTAAGATTGCGTTTTACTGTGAAACAATGTTCAGATTGGGTTGTTACTGATGAACAAATGAATGTTAAGATTGCGTTTTACTGTGAAACAATGTTCAGATTGAGTGTTTACATGAGGAAGCAACCACTTCAGTTATCCGGACCCACTTAGGCACAAAAATTCTGCCCGTGACACCTCTCAACATTTCACAGTCTCTGGTCTGACATCGAGCGAGTAGAGGGCAAGTTTGTGTCTGGATCTAATTTACTTTGATCTCTGACTTATAAACTTGTGTATCTCCTTCACCGTCTGCCAGCTTTGTATGTCTGTCTCGATCGCCATCTATGGCCCCGGCTCATTAAGGGGAGGGAACCACCAATAAGGCTCAGGTTTGGTTGTGTCCCTTTGCATTAGGAAATGAATATCAAGGTGACACGACTTGATGTTACTTAACATGCTTTCAGTGTGTGTGTGTGTGGGGGGGGCGGGTCGTGGTGAGCAGTGTAGAGGTGTGGGAGAGAGAGATAGAGAGAGAGAGAGAAAGAGAGAGATAGAAAGAGACAGATACATAGAGGCAGAGACGGGCAGAGTCGGAGAGAGAGAGAAAGAGAGAGAGAGCGAATGAGAGAGAGACATACAGACAGACAAAGATAGAGACAGGCAGACAAACAGAGACATAGAGAGAGATCGAGAGAAAACAAAAAAAGATAGATAGATAGATAGATAGATAGATAGATAGATAGATAGATAGATAGACATATAGATAGAAGAGAGACATAGAGAGAGATAGAGAGAAAGAGAGAGAGAGCGAGAAAAAGAGAGAGAGAGAAATAGACGCCAAGGTGAAGAGACAAAGAAAACAAATGAAACAAAAGAAGAACGCTAAGAATGCAGCGACAAACATGCGTTCTAACACAGGTAAAATAATGATTAGTTAACGCTGAGTTGGTTAGAGCGCTTGCCTAAAGGTCAAACGCGCCACGGAATCAAAGTCTGACATTTATCAGGCCTCGGTAATCACGCTAAATTGGTCTGGTGCTGCTGTGCAACTCTCTCTCTCTCTCTCTCTGTCTCTCTCTCTCTCTTTCTCTGTCTCTCTCTTTATCTCTCTCTCTGTCTCTCTTTCTCTCTCTCTCTCTCTTTATCTCTCTCTCCCTTCTCTTTCCCACCTCTCTCTCTTTCTCTCTCTCTCCTCTCTCCTCTCTCTCTCTCTTCTCTCTTCTCTCGTCTCTCTCTTCAGCAAACACAAACACTCACACACAACCAGGAATGGATCCAGCTCTGCTCAAAACAATGTGATGAATACATACACGGGGGAGGGGAAGTGGGCGGGGGAGAGGGAGAGGGGTGAGTGCGAACTGGCTCAAGTGGTAGAACGTTGGTCTACAGATCGGGAAGCCCGGCGTTGGAATACCGTTCTGTGTTGTTATTATTGTCGCAGCACAAAAAATTGTCAGACGCCAGTCATGGTGTCCGTCCATAATATAGATATATAGTGCTGACGTTGAAGTACAAACCAACTCCCCCCCCCCCCCCCACACACATACATAAACAATAACAAGAAGAAAAAAGAAAGCTAAAAGTTTTCAGATTATAAAAAATACAGAATTCTGCAATTCTTGTTTCTGATTTTTCCCCGATAACATTATAGATTTGTTTTTAAATTGAGAGGTCTCGTTCCAACCCTCACACACACACACACACACTCTCTCTCTCTCGTCATCTCTCTCTCTTTTTTTCTCTCTTTCATTTTCTCTTTTCTCCCTCTCCTTTCTTTCTTTCTCTTTATCTCTCTGCTATCCCTCTTTATCTCTCTCTCTATCTTTCTCTTCCTCTTTTTCTCTCATCCTCTCTCTCTCCACTTTATTAAACAACATTAATCTTGTTAGCCTGATTTCAATCTGGCCAGCCCTAGTGAAGTTTTTTAGAGAGGGATGCTCACAGCACCTGTACACCTGTACACCTGTACAAATATCGTGCAGATCTGCTCACCTAGAGCTAGACTCCGACCTGTGGTGGGTTTGTCTGCGTGAGTTAAAAACATCCGGTTTTATTACAGGTAATTCTAAATACTTGTGTGGGAAGAGGCAGAGAGAGGGGGAGAGAGAGTGAGAGTGAGAGAGAGAGAGATAAAGAGGGAGGGATAGGGAGAGAGAAAAAATAGAGAGAAAAAGAAACATAAATAAAGATAAACAAACAACTAAGTGAAAAGGAATAAATGTACCTGAAAACCCCCCATAATTTGAAGCAAAGTGTCAACGCAACCTTCCCTAAAACGTTAAAGAAAACATTGAAAAGTCGATGGCCTTATGGAAGCAAAGATTAATGTAAAAAAATAATAATTAGAAAACAGACAAAACACACAAACTCCAAACATCGTACAAGTAAACGATTTTTAAAATTGACATTTTGTTTTTGTTTTGAGTGAAACAAAACCGCATAAAGCAATGTTCCAGATGTTTACAGAAAACAACAAAACAAAACCAAAACAAAACCAATATATCACAAGGCCTAGGTTACTTTCGAACATTCCCCATCTATTGATAGCGCACGTTTAAGCAGATTTTCACGGGAAGTTCCCGAAACAGAGCGCGTCTCTTTGCTAATTTTAACTTTATCGCCCTAAACAATTTATGGGAAGAGTGAAGATTTTCCTCAGAGAGTGGGGTGGATTTAAAATGTTCTATTTTTAGTGTTGGTAAAACTAGAAATATCAGCATGATAAGGGTCTATCTGGACAGAAAAAACCATCTAAACAAAAACTGTAGAGGTTGGGGGCCTCGTTGTAAAGAATTTATACAAGTAACAAAAGGACAATTAGCCTAGTCATAAATCTATTATAAATTATTCAAAACTTCTGACTTCGATTTTCTCAAAATCGGAAAAGGTGTAGATGGAACTTTTTCATATGTCACCTCGCACATAACAGGTCAATCCATCCAAATTAACAAACGTTTGCACCAAGAGTTCTGAACATCACTGTGCTCTAACTGCCCTAAACAATGTGTTAGACATAGATCCTTATGATCCGGTGAGACAGTGAGACAGTGAGATAGTGAGACGGTAAGACAGTAAGACACACGATGAGACAGTAAGACAGTATCGTAAGACAGTAAGCCAGTAAGACAGTAAGACAATAAGACAATAAAACAGTAAGACAGTAAGACAATAAGACAATAAAACAGTAAGACAGTAAGACAATAAGACAATAAAACAGTAAGACAGTAAGACAGTAAGACAGCCCCAGACCGAGACCGACGGCCATTGGGCTTTAGACCCACAGGAATCTCCTAATTAAGGCGATGTCTGATCTGGTTACCTGGACCTGGTTTGTCTCTCGCGCCGCCAGTGTTACAGCCTGGTTCATCATGGTCTAAAACCTACACAGGGAAAGCCGCACTCGTTGCTATGGCGATGTCGCAGAAGTCTTAACCCATCAATGGTTTGTTTATGTGTAACAAGAAACAGTGGTAATCATTATTTATATTATTAACAGTTACTGACCAGTTGTTGTTTTTTCCCTGTTCTCCATTGTTCGTTCTCTTTATTGTCATTTTTATACCTCTCCATTTTCTATTCTATTGGTCTTTTCTTGCACCTCCTCCTCCTCCTTCTTTTCCTGCTACTTTTCTTATAGTCTTCCTCCCTTCTCACTCCTCCTGCTCCTGCTTCCCTCTCACAGCCGTTCCTCTTACTCCTCCTCCTCCTCCTCCTCCTCCTCTTACAGCCGTTCTTTTTCCTTACTTTTTCTATCGCGCCACCTTCACCTCCTTCACAATTTATACCTCCACGGCACTAAAAACCGCCATCACTATTATAATTTTTTTTTTGTGCATTTAGGAAAATAATTATTGGCGAGTCAAGAAAATGAAGGTGATGATTATAAATGACAACCCTTGTTGCATCCCCATACCATCACAGACGCCCGTACAAACGTTTTCTAGGCTTTGAGACAAACACCCCCTCAAATTGCCCTGATCTGACTTTAGTCTGTCTGACAATTTGGCTGGAAATCGTTGCGTGGTCTTCAATTTTCACTGCCTTGCCTTCTAAACTACTACGCGACAATTGCTGTTTCCAATTTCCCACAAAACATTTAAGACACACCCAAAAACATTTTAAGAGACTGCACTATTTTAAAGAGACTGTACAATTTTTAAGAGACACTACACAATTCTCTCTATATTAGGATTGAGTTAATGTTTGCCGCTACATTTAAAAAGGCGAAGATTTTCCAGTAAAGATAACTATGAAATTTGAATGAGGAGGTTTAAAAAGTTTTTAAGCGGGACTTTGGATTTCCCTCTCTGTCTCGCTTTCTTTCCTTTTTGTTGATATTGTGTTACGTCGTATCTCCTACCTCCTCTCTCTCTCCCAACCCTCTCGCCCTCTTTCTCTCTCTCCCCCCTCTCACTCTGTGAATCCTGCATCTTTTACCTCTAAATGTTGATACACATTAAATCTTTGTACGTGTCACCCTATCTCTGCTAAATAAATACATTTCCCAAAATGTAGGTGTGTGTGTGTGCTTCTCTGTCCCTCCCTCTGTCTATCTTGCCCCTCTCACCACAGCGACGTTGTTATATGCCTCCGCAAGATGGACAGACGGAGAAAGTGTGGCGGTATGGAGAGGAAATAATTCATACATGTAGATGTACTTTACCTGTGGCCTGACAGAAAGCTGGTCTTAACCGTCAGTCCATAATTATAGTTTGTCTGGTCTAATCAACATTGGTTTGATTTATCTTGCCGCCTCTCTCTATCTCTCTCTCCCTCTCTCTCTGTGTCTCTCTTTCTATCCCTTTTTGTCTCTTTCTGAATTCATCACTTCTTTTAAACTCTTCTCTCTCTCTGTTCCTATCTCTCTGTCTCTGCCTCTCTCTCCTTCTTTCTCTTTCTCTGTCTCACTATCTCTCTCTCCCTCTCTCTTTTGTCTGTCTGTCTGTCTCTCTCTGTCTTCCTCTCTCTCCATCTCTCTCTGTTACTCCCTTCATCTGTCTCCCTCTAACAATCTTCCCACCTCCCTGCCTCTCCATATTGCATGTTTCCAGCCCAGCCCAACTTTCCTAGACGAGTACCACACATCGCGAGTACTTGGTCAAACTGTGAGTAAATAATTAATACATGTCGCCAGGCAGTAAGACAGGGCGTAGGATCGGGGCGTGGGGGGGGAGGATGCAGAGAGAGAAAGAGAGAGAGAGAGGGATAAATTTGAATGAGGAGGTTTAAAGGGTTTTTAAGCGGGACTTTTAACTTCCCTCCCATGTTAAACGCGAACATTAAATTTACTAGCGTGCCCTTATGAAGTACAACCCCCGTCTCCCCTTTCCTGAAATTTTTAAGGTGTTTTATCATGACTGTACAAAATGAAAAAACAAACAAACAAAAAAAAGCAAAAAAAAAACAACAACAACAACAACAAACATGTCGATAAAGAAAAAAGATTTGATGTTTTTTCTTTAATACAACAATGGTACTTTCATCTCTTTGTTTCTGTCTCTTCCCATCTCCTTCTCTATCTTTATCTCTTTTTCTCCTACCTTATCTCTCTCTCTTTCTATCGGCCTGTCGCTTGCTCTCCTTTTTGTTTACGTTGTGTTACGTTGTATCTTCTACCTCTCTCCCTCCCCTATCTCTCTCACCATCTCCCCCCCCCCCCCCCCTCTCCTTCCCTCTCTCCCTCCACCCCCTCTCTCTTTCTCTCTAACTCTCCCCTCCCTCTCTCTTTTTCATGCTTCTACCTTTTAATAAGATACAATGTTTGAAGAGTCACTCTGGTGAAATTTGGAAAACAGGGATTATTGGGAAAAGGTGTGTTCTCCCGAAATTAGCTGATTAAGCAGGTCCTATTGTAGTTTGATTTATTTGACATGGATTAATCGCACCAGGCCTACAATTTAGTAATCATAAACTTGATAGATTTAATATAATTATGGAAAATCTTTTCACTTCTACTAATCTTGTTTTATTTAATGGTTATTTCTAATTTTCTGTTACATGCATTCTACGTGGACTTTGCTTCCTCAGACGGTAGTTGGTGACTTTCTTGGAGAAAATGAAAAGTAGGTTTTTAATCAACACTGTAATTGGATTTTGGAGCTGAGAAACGCTATTCAATTTCTCCTCTCCTTTGATGTTGAAATGTTCCCTAGCGATGACAAGGCGCCAGCAAGTTGTCTAACAAGGGGGATAAACAATTGACGGCCGGCTGTTAAAGGGCATGTCACTCTTACAGACGGAGGTGAGTAAATATCGATACACGAACACAAGCAAGGTGGCTGCGTGGATAGCGCACTCGATGGGAGCGCCGCAGACTGATGTGCAGGAGACTCTGGGTTCAAAACCCATCTGGTGCACTCGTCTCTGAGCAGAGTTCTGTGGGAAACTTATGTGGCGTTTTTAAACGTAACATGGTCCATGATGGTACAACCATACCAGAGACTATAGATTTAATGAGACTCTTCACCAAAAAACGCCCACAGTGCTATTTGATACGACGAGCTAGCGCGACGCATGCTCACTCTATTGTTTATTGTCATAAAGTCGTTTGATCAAATCTCCAGAGTTTTGACTAAGTTTTCAAGAAGGAAACAACCGCTTTAATTATTCTCACCCACATAGGCAAAATTCTTCCTGTGAAACCTCTCACTTTTTCACACTCTCTGACCATACCATTAAACGACACCCATGAAAAATGGACGTTCATGAAGATTCTTCGAATGTCTTGATAACATATTAAACTAAAGTGATCCGCAAAAAAAAAACCAAAAAACAAAAAAAAAACGCGTTTGGTGCACAATTGGAGAAATCCCTTCAGTGTTTTTAGCGCACAAGTCAATCCCTAATCGGGAAAAATCAGAGCTGTAGTGACCTTGAAATTAGCGTTGGGAAGAACATGGCCGAGTTAATTGTCTACACGGAGTGAACCTTCGAGGTTGAAGAGTTCGAAGATTCGTTGTAAGAGAGAGGGAGCATTATTATCTTCCTTAATAAGTTAATGTGTGGAAAGGATTGTTACTCTGAAAAGTTGAATTCGAACGTGATTTTCTTGGCATCAAACCAAGGCTCAAATCTCTTAAGGGTCTGTCGGAAACGGATTATGGCGTTGACAAAATACATGGAAAAAAGAAGAAATAGATAAATAGTGAGATAAAGCGAGAGGAAAAAAAAAAAAAAGAGAGAGAGAGAGAGAGAGAGAGGCGGAGGAGAGAGAGAGAGAGAGAGAGAGAGAGGGAGAGATGGAGAGAGTTAGTGAGTACCATACCAAACATCTAGATCGGTGGCCAGTATTTCATATGTAATTAGTTTAAGGTCATTTAGCAAAAATTTTTCTCCATGGTCTAAACCTTTAACAAACTCCCAAGGCTACCAATCCCCTCCCGCTGTTAAAAAAGGAAACAAGCAACACGATTAAAAAACAAAACAAAAAACAAAACAAAAAACAACCATCTTACACAAACAATCAAGTACGTCATAGTTCAGGGACATGGCGCCTGGTCAGAATTCTGACCCCTCACATGCAGCATTTCAAACCATTATCTGACACGTGGCTGGTAGCCATGGTTACATAGTTTTGTGTCTTACACTGTAACAAACTGACTGAAGGTTTAGGCAAAGCAATAACGTTATAAGGTATGTTCTAAAGTTACACAGCATCCAAACTTAGTTTGGCGCTCAGGGTGTTTTGAAAATTGACTTTCAATAAAATGTGTAATAATGTCAATAGTAGGCCCACAATAATAACAACAATCAACACAACTTTTCAACTATCTTTTAGAACTTTCCACCTTCCAAATACGCAACAACTTTTACAATATTTCTGAATAATATACTCGGTATATTCGGTAACCACATTCTTTTTTTTTCCTTCCTCCCTCACATATTATCGATGTTTCATATTTCATAAGTTCACTAATGAAGCGTTTTAAATGGGATACGGTGAAAATTTTAAAGAAAAAATAAGACTTGAACTTTACACCTTCTACTCCTAAGTAAAATCACTACCAACTGAGCAAGCTGGCATTCCAAGATCCGCCTTTTCAGCTCTCCAACAAACTGCAGCAGTAAACAAGATAAACAACCTCCTAAAACAACAACAACAACAAAACAAAGAAAACAAACAAAAACAAACAGAGCACAGTCTGTGTGAGCAGATGGCCAAAATCCCCAAGGTCGCAAAAGCCAACATTTGCCAGACTTACAGACGGGGCCTAATCTCCGAAGCGACTGCAGGGGGGACTCCAGCCCAGCTGGGGCGCGGGGAGGAGAGGGGGTCAAACTTTCCTGGATGTTCGCGAACAATATTGTTCTTATATTGTTATTCTCAAGGATGGAGGTGCGATGCCAAGGGAAATAACTCTAGCGGTTCATTTCTCGCGGGAGTTGTCTGCCGCTGTTGGTACAAAATTGTTCTCATTACCGCGGCGCGGCGCACGGTGCGCTCAACAATGCTTTGGTGGTGCTCTCCCTTTGTCTCTCGTTGTCTGTCTCTCTGTCTGTTTGTCTGTGTGTCTGTTAACTATAGAAGGGCTCTACCTTTGTCTCTCGTTGTCTGTCTCTCTGTCTGTGTGTCTGTGTGTCTGTCTGCCTGTTCTCTTTACAGGGATCTCTCTATGTCTCCCTTTCTCTCCCTCTCTCTCCCTCTGCCTGTTCTCTGTCTCTCTCCCCCTCTCTTTCTCTCTCTCTCTCTCTCCCTCTCTCTTTCTTTCCCTTTTCTCTCTCTCTCTCTGGGTTTAACGTCTCCTAGGTTTCCCTGAGAGCTTTTATACCGCGAGAATCCCGAATCTGTCTATCTGTCTGTCTATCTGTCTGTCTACCTGTCAGTCTGTCTGTCTGTCTGTCTACCTGTCTGTCTTGAAGGCCACACCCTTTTCATAATTTTCCTCTCCTTCTCTCTATCCCTCTTTCTCTCTTTCTCACCCACCGTCCCTCACTCTTTCTCTCTTCCATACTCTCTCTCTCTCCTCTCTCTCTCTCTCTCTCTCTCTCTCTCTCTCTCTCTCTCTCTCAGTGTATTCCACACACACACACACACAACAACTCTGAAGGTCAAATATAAAAATAATGATGAAACCTATCATGATCTTCATGTTTCAATCCATTTTCTCATTTCATCATCTCTTTTTTTTTCCTTCGTCGACTTTAATGTCACACTGGTTAGAAGTATCGAGTAATATATACCACTCTCCCTCTCTCTATCTCTCTCTCTCTCTCTCTCTCTCTCTCTCTCTCTCTGTTTCATATATTTTAACGAATGTCAGTTGTACTTGTGCAACGAAAATCGATTTATGTAATTATTAACAATATATCCATGGAATAATATAGTACATCACGCCATTTCCATTCCTCATATCCTCTCTCCTACTCTCTCTCTCTCTCTCTCTCTCTCTAATTGCTCTCTTCCTCGATCGCTCTTTCTTCCACTCTCGACTTTAATGACACTCATACAGCAGAACTTCAACAACAACATCTCTAGTTAATTCCTCTCATTACCAGGTCTCTGTCACTTTCTCCCCGCCTCTCCGTGTTTCTGCCCGTCTCTCTCCTCTCTTCTCTTCCCTCTCTCTCTCTCTCTCTCCTCTCTCTCCCTCTCTCTCTCTTTCTCTCTCTCTCTCTCTCTCTCTCTCTCTCTCTCTCTCTCTCTCTCTCTCTCTCCTCTCTCTTCCGTCTCCCTCTCTCTCTCCCTCTCCCTCCTCTCTCTCTTTCTCTCTCTCTCTCTCCCCTCTATCTTCCCTCTTTCTCTCTCCTCTCCCCTTTCTCTCTCGTCCGGAGTGCATCACATAATGAAAACCCTCAGGATCAAGTATCGAGTAATATGATTTTCATTTTCTGGCGACCATCGCAAACAGAGAGAGAGAGAGAGGAAACCCACCCACCATAGCTAGTTGTCGAAAGATCAATAAACATTGCAGGAATTAAGGAGAGGGGAAAAATATATATAACATACACAGGAATGAAAACGTATTCTTTCACTAATGGTTTCCGCAAAGGAGTTTAAACTGACATACAAAATCTAGATTTCTAGTCGTGTGTAATGGTACATGATGGAAAATTTTGAAAAAGTTTATCATCATCATCATCATCATCATCATCATCATCATCATCATCATCATCATCATCATCATCATCATCATCATCATCATCATCATTTATTATTATTATTATTTTCATCCATACGACTATAACGATTGACAAAATCAGGCCTCTAGTCAAGAGTTTAACTGATCGCTCATTGACTCTGTAAGTCTAGTATTGGACAGATGGACGTTCGCGCAAATTTTGTCAGCAATCGCTCTATCTCAATGTCTGCTATACGGAAGTTTGAGTCAAAAATAGTTTTACGCTTTACGCCACGTTCGTGTAGTTACGGTTATAATTATTGGGCCCACGTATACGGTAACGGAAGATACTAGCTCAGCCGATTGAGGACTCGAACCTCGGGCCTCCTATATGTGAGTACAAGGCTCTGCCGACTGCACTACCTGCATTCAACAAGTCGGTCCCCTAAGTTTGACGAGGAGTCCTATACGGAGACACCGAGATTGTCCGCAGAGCCAAACATGCGGCACCGGCTGAGAATCGAACCTGGGACCTCTTTCTCACATGCCGTAATCTCTACCAACTGAGCCACCCAGCGAGCTCCCCATTAGATCTAGATCTAAAACTTAGGCTGGAGTTTTCTCCAACTTGTACGACAAACACTTCAACTCGATCTACTCTGCCTCGACTGCCCGCAGTTTGAAACAAGCTTCAAGCATATTGTACAAGTCCTCGAACTTTCAGGAGACTCCAAAAGTGGGCTTGAACCTAAGCATACATTACTGGTCCATATGACCTCTCAGACTTGAACCTATTACCCATGTAAGTACCGCTTCGAGTGCGTTTATCGTCTGACCACCAACTCCATCGATCGCCATCTCTGAAAGGACCCAACAGGTAAAGTCCACATTCTCTATGTCCACAGAGTGGGAAAGCGTTGTGAAGAGGTGCGCACAAAACGCGGGCCGACCTGTTGTTCGGAAAATTCCGATATTGTTTCCACATTGTTACGCGGCTATGTACAACACAAGGTAAATTACATCCCGCCGTAAGCCTTCTTATTTTTATATGATAAGAGAGAGAGGACGAGTCGTAAGCTTACAACAACATTGTACTTGTAATCTTAGATCTACATCGATCGGCAAAACACAGACAAAGCCCCACGCGTCGCTAGTTTTTATACTTACCGACTATTGAAGCACAGTAAACTGTTAACAAGGTGTGAAAGTGTTACTTAGGTATCTTTAAAAGCCTTTTCAGACAGCCTCTATAGATCTACATACAATTTAAAAAATCCATTAAAAATAAATGTTTGACCGTTAGAGTAAATGGCGCTTTAGAACTGGCTCCTAGTAACTGTGGAAGGAAGAACAACTTCTAACCACTAGACTGACCAAACAGTGCTTCAGTGTTGAGAAAAATCTGACCATAACAGTAAGTTCACTCAACTTTAGACCTCTAGAAACCAAACATGGTTTTCCGCTTAAGTGGGTGAAGTTGATTTGCGTAGCCATGTTGAAACACTTCACCTATTGAACACGCTCGCAACTTTGCCGTGACGTCGACTGGTGGTTTGAAAGTTTAAATGTACTGAATTTAGTCATTACTTATGGCCAGTGTACTTTGGTGTTTTTATAATAGATGAAAGTATTTGGTTGGTTGATTGGTTGGTTGATTGATTAGTTTGATAATGTTCAAAGTGAGTAGTTTGGTAAGTTCATGTGCTGCCACACAAAGTGAGAGAGAGAGAGAGAGAGAGAGAGAGAGAGAGAGAGAGAGAGAGAGTATGGATACTAGGAATTCAACCGTGGAATCGAAACATGTACCTTTTAATTTGAGGTCCAAGATTCTACCACTTGCGCTAGCTCCCCGATCCCCACCCCCTGCTTTATAAGTTAGTTCCTAATGACTGACTTCTCAGTCGGTGCGAGCCATTTTCAACGAAAGGTTTGGTTTTTGAAGTTGTGCAATTTACGCATTTTTTTGTTGGCAATTGTTTGATTGTCTCCTAGCAATATGAATTCGATCCCCAAGAACACCGATATTTTGCATTGCTTGCATCTTAACGTTTGCATTTCGTATAACACAGCACCGAGATATAGTGGCGTAAGTACAACATTGCGGACTTGCGGTAGCTAACGACTCGTCGTAAGTCTTCTTTATGCATATTCTTACGACATTGTACACTTGTACTTACGGGCCATAGTGTAGAGTTGTGATCATTTATCCTCTTGCGGTGAATTTCAGGAAAGACTGAACGTTTGGCTGCTACCCCCCCCCCCTCCTCCCTTTTTCCCGCTTCTTTCTCG
>RQTK01001460.1:0-87178 GCA_003991915.1 Elysia chlorotica | reverse complement strand
ACAATTAAACATTAAAACACAATAAGTACCGTATAAAGATTACCAGAGCACTGATTTGTTTCTTCTTTTGGTGATATGCTAGATCAGAACACTTCGATTTTTACTAGGCTATGTTGATCGCTTTTTCTCAGCTGTTTCCCGAAGTATGATGTCATAATTTGTTCAGGGGAGCCAATCAGACTAGGCTGTGAGTTTGACCTCCATGCGCAGCCACCCTCGTTTTGGCACGAAGAGGAGTCGGCCATTTTTCTGTGAAATGGTTGACCCTCTACAACAACAGCAGTGAAATAAGTGTTTTAATGTGTAGTGTTAATGGTTAAATATGGCCCAAACTAAGATTGTCGACAGATAGTTAATATTCATGTCTAAACATTTACCGCACTATGTTATACTGCCAGGAGAGCATAATTTCGTGCCGTTAGGAAGGCAACACTTGGCCCTAGCTACCCGTTTCCGGGCTCGCCGAGGAGGCTAGCAGAGCAGATCTACATCTAAGCATTCAGATCATCAGACTGCCGCTTCTCTTTTACTAAAATACTAAATCGACGACTGTACAATAGGCTCTGAAGTTTATATTGAATGCTCCGTATTTTTCATATGGATTGGTGACTGCATTATCAAGAATTATATAATTATATTGACAATTTTAACCTGTGAATTCAAGATGTCGGCACCAAGACCCCCTCTGCACACAGTACACGAGTCGGTGCCTGTTGATCGACATGTAAGCTCATCGAAGACAAAAGAGGTAAGTCGATCTAGATTATCTAAATTACATGTGTAATTAAACACACCGTTAAATACAAAATTAACGTATCTATTTTTAAGTCAACCCAGTTGTCTCCAAACCACTGGGCAGGTTACCCGAGGTCTCGAGCTCCTGTCTCAACTCAAAGGTATGTTTACATTTTTACAGTTTTAGTCAAAACGTCTACACTACATAGCAGCACTACAATAGATAGCATCTGAAATCTTGAACTTTAGCTAGATCTAGTACAGATAGATCAAATAAAGAAAGGTTATCTCTAGATCTAGAGTAGCTATGAATAAAATAGAGTTTAGATCAAAACTGACATGTTGAAAACGCGACTGTTGTTGAGTTGATTATTAGTAGGCCAAATCTAATCTAGACTTAGCTAGATCTAGAGATTTAATCTAAATAGTATTGGAAACTTCTATTTTTTTTTAAATATTAGAGCTTGAGCCAGATCTTGATGTTTAAATCTAGATCTCTATAGAGATGTTGACTATGCACTCAAGTAGAATCTAGATTGGATCTAAATTCGGCTAGATTACAGTAGGCCTAACTCTTTTAAACACAGCCTCTGTTTACAAGTCAAGCACAATAAAACTCAATGCTCATTATCTTTATTGTTTGTTACTATCCCACAAATACATCTGTTGTTTCAAGTAATATTAATAACTGCTGTTTTAGGCATCAGGTTAAATTATATTGTACAGAGTTAGTTACGACCTTCATGCATAAACTCCAATAATTACGCAAGTTTAGAACAACTCCTGGTGGGCGTATCTTGGTCCGGTATTTTGACAAGGTCGGGAGAGGTTTTGGCGGCTCGGCTAAAATATCACGACTGAGACGCTGTGGGGTGTTTTTGTGCAAACCAGGTTCTTTGGCCTGACATATAGACTTGGCCGCCAATTTTTGCTCTGAAGTTTGACTTAAGACATGTACGAAACACCTAGATCTACTCTAGGCCTACTTAAGAATTTTCAGAGTCTACATGTATGCACTATATCGTCACCATCGTTGCGATTTTGGCATTTGTATTATTTGCTTTACTGTGAGATCATTAATAAAAACTGTTTTATTTTCAGTTCTTATTTCTGCATTATTTAACCAAAGTTTCTTATAAGATAAACCAAAAACCTTGGCTATCAGCCTATTTTTAACCTGAAAGCTTAGTTCTGAAGATTAGTCTCATTTTTTCCTTTTTTTTACGACATTACTTGCATTTTCAAATGATTCTTACTTCCGCCATAGTTGTAGATCTGTGACAATATGGTGTACATTGTAACATTCTATGTCAAAATTGTGCTACACACGCACAATATATTAGTGTTTTTGTCTTAATTATGGACATAAACACTGTGTCACAATTATTTTACTCTAAAACACAGTAGGAAATGTTAAACTAGAAGACAGCCTAGCTTTATTCACTAGCCCAAGCAAAATATGATTTGATAAAAAAAACAAGGGTGTATAGCAAAGTTTGGACAAAAACACTAAGTGACTATGTAAGGAGCATGTGGGCAAATTTGGAGAAAAAGCTACAATATAGAGACATAAACACTTGAGTAGCAACGCAACTTGACTGACTCGCCAGCTTGGACATCGGGCAGCTGTTTCTCACAGTATGAGTATCAGCATTTTGTTCATGGTTCTTTTTACATGATGAATTGACTTACTCAATCATCAATGATGTTATATGGTAACCAAACTTCACATCCAATCAGATTAGAGGATTTTAGATCAATCATAATATTGTAGGTTCAGACACTATTATAATTAGTCTACAGTGTTTGTTTTATATTCTAGATTTACTTTTTTAGATCTACCTGATTTATGCATTTGTTTGATGGACAAAATCCACATATATGATATTAGACATTCTATCCAAATTTGGGCTGGTTAATTTTTGTACAATGTAGATGGTTAATTTCTTTTACACTTAAATTAAATAGTTGTAAATGTTTTGCATTTATAGGAGTTACTTAATGTGCTTTGGGTAAAGGAAAATTTGCAAATAATAAAGGCAGTTGATCTTGATGTTACTTTTAAGATGTAGTCTTCATTGAAAATATAACTAACCAATGAACAATTAATGGTGTGCATTTCTGTAATTGGTTCTAACTCCTATGTGCTAAATAACATGCTATAATAATTTAATAAAGGTAGACCCTAAAACTTAGGAATGGGAAATGAAATTTACTCAGTGATATCTTTTAGTTTTAATCACCATTTTCTTCAACTTTGAACATCAATATTTACCAAGTAAAACAGCAAATTAATGAACAATCATGAGAAAATAGTTAATGTTTTATTGAGTCCCTTAGGTTTACTGAAGAACTGTAAGTAAACATAGGCACCATGTGGAGACCTTTTGGTTGGCAGTCCAAACAATCAATGGGCAGTTATAGGCTCTCACTGTTTTTCACCAGGGCTAGTGAAGAGGACACCATTTCCAATAACCAAGGCGCTACAACAATCGGTTGTTGACATGCATTTACCTTGTGAGAGATAAAAATCAAAATTGTTGCAATAAAGGTTATGAAGGTTACAGACATGTTTACCGTATTATTTTGATATATATAGCAAGTATGTAGACATGTAAAATGAAGAGGAAAAAAAAAACCTGTTTTACAGTGGTGGCCAGGTATAAAACAGGGTACATTCTGGTGGAAAACACTACCAAATCCAAATGGTCTCTTCTCTTCCCTTCTTTTGTGTGTTGCAATGTTGGTAAGCTAATGCCACCCAAATAGATTTTTCATCTGTTCAAAAACATTTGTCCCTGTAGCTTTCTTTCCTGTTCATGAATGGTGATAGCAACATGATCACATACTTTTAAAAAGATTGACCCTGTTAATAGTGCAGGAGAGTGAGCTTGGTCTTGCTTAAAACCAAGTTTTCATTCAAATGAATCACAGCACACAGTTAAGTCAATGTTATTATATTAGCCCACAGGTGCTGATAATCATTTTATAAATAGTTAATTATTGATTCATGACCTGTTCAAGAGTGTTTCGAGGGTACAGGGACTAGTAATTAATGGTTATTTTGTGTCAAGTTCATTTTGATTTGCTATAGTAAAGCAGAGCCTCTATTAGAGACGACTAGATGGGTTTCAGTCAATGTCAGACATCAGTGTCAAATTACATTTTTGACAGGAATAAGCTGTGACTAGAAAAGTGAACAGTTTTTATTGAAACTTGTATTTTGTAATCGTACGATAGTTATGGGATAACATATCTACTTACAATTCAAATTGAGGTTAAAGGTTTAAAGGAAGTAAGTCGAAAGGTTTGTCAAAAAGAATTTAAAACTAATCTTTTTCTGTCAATTGTGTTTTAAATTTTAAACTGGGGAAGGTTTCAAGATCAATTTAAGTGTTAACAATTTCTTTAATAAAAAAAAGTTAATTGACAGTTTATTGATTAATACAATAATTTTAATAGACTTTTTAGGTGAGCTGACATCTGCATTTAGAAATCACTGTGTATCAGCTTTTTTTGGTGCAATATTTTTTAAATTTGCATATATCTAGACACATTTATATACCATAGTTACTTTTATTTTCCCGTATGGGAAAAATCTGCATCTGTACAGTCAATTTTGAAACATGATGGATGCTTATACTTCTTTAAACAGTTCTAGACTTGTCCCCCCGCAGTGCTTTGAAGACCGCCCGAGCGACCAGATGGCCTGACTGGGTTTGAAAAAATTGGGTGTGGCAGTACTGTTCACCTGGTTAACTGATGCTCCTAGTGTTGTGCTGATAACACTATTTTTTAACAAGAATTTATAGTTTTAAGTTCATAAAACTATATATTTCTATTGCACTGAGAAGTTGGTTTATTTCACTATCTTGTTTGTCTAGGCTTTCTAATAATCGTATATTACTTTTGTGTGGATGGAATAAAGAGAGAAGCCAGTTATTTTCTTTCCTCTGGGTGATCAGAATTAAACTTATTGAACTTTAAATAGCTGTGGGTGTGCTTTGTTTCGGTTTGAAACCTTTTTTACGTGAAACATTCCCCCTCTGTGTCTCTTGGTTGAAAGGGTAATGCGCTTAGAACCCTTGTAGCCTCAATTGAAAGTTCTACAATACAGAAATGTAAATTTCAGCTGAGGATCGAACCTTTTACCCCCTATTTGTCAATACAGGGCACTAATGGTAGAGATACCTGATGCTCTATATTCCTAACTGTGCAATCTTTAAATAAATTTTATGTCCTGTAGGTTTCCTAAAGCGATTGACGGAAAAGGCTGTAGGTGGTAAAAGAGAGGCAACACTAAAGGTTTGAGTCTTGGACCTCCTGCTCCTCAGTTCCGAGCACTGGTGGCTGAGCCTGTTGAGCCAACACCAACCATATTTAAGTAGATCTACATCCCCCGGATTTGTAGAAAAATATCAAACCAGGTTTTCAGACACCTGCAGATTATTGCACCCTCTGCTGGAGAATGCAGGCCACGACAGAACTACCAAGAGGTGTTAGTGATCAAACATCTAACGGAACATGTGTCAGCAGTTACAGTTACTTGTCGGTCTACTGTCCAAATAAACTCAGAATCAATCAAAGCATGGCTTTCACCACCATCTTCTCCTACATCAATGGTCCATTCGTCTATATACACAGGACTAAACTCTGCCAGGTTACCCAAGATTTCTACAGGTGTTATTTTGCTCCTTCCTCAGCCCTTTCCTTTCTTAAAGATTCAGGCTATGATCAATGATATAACAGTCATAATTTGGATGGGAGGCCAAGAATATGCCAAACTATTCATTGATTTCATTTATTGATATGCCAAGAGTCGATATACCCATTCATGAGTTTCTCACGTGCTGGAGAAAGGAGGAATAAATGCCCACTACCAATGGCAGTGACTCGTCACCCGCAATGCCCACTCCAGAGGTGCTTAAGTCAAAGAAGTTCTGAGTACAGAGTCTGTTTTCTAACAGCCAGACAGTTATTTGGCGAGTCTGAACTTTATGGGTTAAGATATCTAGTTGTTTACTTTGTAAAAAATCTGTTCACGGATAATTGAATGGTATTTCATAGATTTTTGCCATGCTGTTAACTTCTTTATCCCCATTGGTTTAATTCATAGGGCTCTGATGAGAATACAACCTCAGCATCCATATCAAGATTGTCTTCTTCAAGATCAAGAGCCAATGATGAACCTCATATAGGAAAATACAGGCTCATCAAAACAATTGGCAAAGGCAATTTTGCGAAAGTGAAGCTTGCGAAACATGTTCCAACAGGAAAGGAGGTATGTAAAGGTTGCACAATTTACTGGTTCCTTTAATTAAATTTGAGGACAAATGAAAATATAATGCAAATTTTCTGGAACATTAAAAAAAATAATTAAATAAAACAGTGATGAAGTTTTTATTATTTATGATTTTTGTTATCTTAATAAAAATGAAATTTTTTTTTGAACAAATCATATTTGGTTTTCGTTTGTGTTGTAAAATTTAGACTAAATTAACTAGGTCGTTTTGGTATAAAACAAAACACCAGCACTAATTATATAAAGTAAAACCGTGTTAACTAAGTTATTATCTTATTCTTCATAAATTGGACCAAAAGACTCAGAGAGCTAAATCGAACATGATGGTACTATTCTCTTACCTTTTTCTTGGACACTGTTAAATCTTTATTCTTGTCATGTTTGTATAGTGTGGGAAGGGTCAAGCCCAACTAACCAATAGACATCAATCTCTCTCTATAGCCTATATAGTGCTGATGTTGGATGTTACAATGTTACAACCAACTCAACTCTCAAAGGCAGCATTACTTTTAATGATTAACAAACCTGTTTTTTTATTTATTTTTTTTTGGTAACCACGGTGTGCCATCATCGTGACATACAAGTTTGTGACTAAATTATGTTTTATAAAAATTTGTATGCACAAAATCATTTTTTGGTGGTGAAGGTCTTCTATAGTTTATGACTTATCAAAAAAGAGATCAAAATTTTTTCAAGAAAAGTTATCCTTGACAGTTGACTAATTTGTACGTGAGAAATGATATGCTATGAAGCGTCTTTTGGCAATAGCTCAAAATATTGTTTTTGAATAGTACATGGCTGCTAAAAGAAAAACATCCATTCTTTTTTTCAAGGAAGGCAATTTATTTATTAAAAAAAAAAAAGACATTTCCTTTTGATTTTCAATTGAATGATAATAATACCATTTTTATGTTTCAGGTTGCTATCAAAATTATTGATAAAACACAGCTCAATCCCTCTGGTCTTCAAAAGGTAAGTTTATAGAGGATTGATGCCAAAAAATGGAAAGATAAGCAAAATAAAGTCTTTATACTATAGCTTTGACATGTCATGATTTGGAGACTTCATGTATAAATTAATTGTTATGAAGGAAGAGAGCCATCTCACCCAAAAAATGTTTGGATTGTCCCAGATTTTGTAGCACAATCCTTGTTTTCCTACACGCTTCAGGTACACGTCTGAGCCACAAGTGCGGTTGCCTAAACTCTCTATTGTTGAAAGGGAATTGGGGCATGAGGTGTTTATTATTTGAGATCAAGAAATTTTTCCTGGGCCCCCATTCCAAACAGTGCAAAAGCATGATTTCTACTCATAATTAACATGTTATTTACTTAGTATTTAATAATGTATATCAACCGTCTACTATAGCCGCGATTTTTACATTTCTACACATGACAATACAATCAAAACACTAGTTTTTAAGAGAAATGGTTTAATCTGGTTGTTGTGCTTTTCACCCTTAAGCGAGATGCCGAATTGTGATAGACGTCATTATTGTTTTGAATGAAGGCAGCGGACAAATTGAAAAGATCGAACCAGCGTAGTATCTGAACCGAAACTAATTGGTACTGGCGAGAAAAGAATAGATATATACTAACAAATAAAACATTGATTTGTCTTGTAAGACTTGTTCCCGTACATAGCTCTTATGTTACACTAGGTCTATAACTTGTCTATACTTGTCTCTAAATTATATTTGATGTGTGGCTGTTGTTTTTATTTTATTTTGATTTATTTGAAAAAATACTCGGAAAGCTCACTATAAATTTTTTAAATGTTTAAGTTTTCCTTGTTTAGAGAATTGAATTATCTACAACTGGACAAGATATATATCTCAGAAAAAAAGCTAGTGAGTTACACGGTTTTTCCTATAACCCGCTGCCCAGCTTGCATTTGGCTGAAAAATGTAAACAAACATGGATGCTCCTGTTACCGGGAAGCTGAACTGGGTAATCCAAGATAGCGCTGCCTAATAACAATGAGGAAAGGTCAATTCAGGTTGTTAACTAATGGAAGTTTAAGATTAAAAAATCCTGTAAAAAGATTAGCATAAACCTGTCTCCGAAAAAATTCAGCTGATTGTTTAGAAAGCCCTTTACATTCAGCTTAATCATCACTCTTTCGTGGTGAATAAAGAGATTTTTGTCTCAGTAACTGACAAACAGAAGAGAAACTATGTTTTGATGCATGGCCGAGCATATCAACAATCATTTGACTATGATGTAATCTATGAAAGTGATCTGTGGTTATGTTTAAAACAGTATATTATCATACACATATCTTTGTAGCATTTTGTTTTGCGGTTTAATTTCCAAACATAATAAAACTTTATCATTTCCCCCTCTTGTAATCCTCAGCTTTTTCGGGAAGTGAGAATTATGAAGATGCTTGATCATCCAAACATAGGTAATTTTTTATTATTTTTTTACCATACAGGGATTTTTTATTTGTGTTTATTTTACCTCTTCATTGACCATCTTAATCCGGTCATTTCAAAATAAAACTTTGTATGATATTTTTGAAATTTTTGTCACAGTAAAGAAAACAAATTCCATTAACTTAAAGTCAACACGGAGCCAACTTTCATGTGTGTAAAATTTAATCCAGTCAAAAAATTTAGTTGCTTTTTTTCTTGAAATAGAGACAAAAGAAAAGTGAGGAAAAAAAGAGAATAAAAGTTGCTTTCACTTGATTGATTGTTCTTGTTAAGATCAGACTGTACTCATAAATTTAAGAAAATGTAAATTGTTACATTTTGTCTTTTTTTGATGTTATTCTTTTCTGTTATAACTTGTCTTTAAACAGTGAAACTTTTTGAAGTGATTGAGACAGAAAAAACACTTTACCTTGTCATGGAGTATGCAAGTGGAGGTAAGGAAATGTTAACCTATAGACTATGTCAAATTTACAAAACTTTGAATTGGCAAATTTTCATTTTATCAACAACAAAATAATAGTACAGTGGTCTCCGCTAACAAACCCACTCTGTCTTTGAACCTGCTTGTACAATGAAACATTCTTTTTCTTTAATTAACACCTCTACCCACCTTTTTTTGGCCTTGTATAAAGTGTAAGAAAGCCATATATACATATTTCAAAAACAGGCTAACACATTATTTTACTTTCCCTAGCTTGGTGATTATTCCTGTAGTGATCTAAGACTGATAGAAGTATACACACGATCAGATGGGTAGGGGGGTGAACATACATGAACCTGTAAACCTTTACAAACGGTGGGCTAGGTTTGAGCCTTGTAAGAAGATGAGAGAGAGATTCCTACCACCATATCTTTGTAACACTATGTCTGTGGGTCTTCAGTTAGGAAACTCAAAGAGTTTTACGATGTGTCTCCATTGAGTTAATACATGCAAACTGATACATTAAATAAATTTTTCAAAACTTGGAAGAGATTTGATTTTACTCATATTTGATATACTTACCATTGATACTGCATGTTCTATTTCAGGGGAGGTTTTTGATTATCTGGTTGCTCATGGGAGAATGAAGGAGAAGGAAGCAAGGGCCAAGTTTAGACAGGTAGTTATGAAATGTTTACTTTTTTCTTTCTTTCAATTATAATATTTATAGGATCATAAGCAATGAGAAGCACTATTTTAGATTGGTATGTGAAACTCTGCATTCTTCAATTTGAAGAACAAAAGAAATGGTGTGTTAGTTTTGAGACCAATTATAAAAATAAGTAGGATTTATTTTTGGTATATGGTTTTTGATTTACAAAAAAAATCTGTTTTTCACATCAGTTAAAACTCTTAGAGTGCAATTTGAGCACTTTGTTCAGATGACAATACAAATTTTAAAAGATGTGTTCATTCAATAAAGGTAAGGGCTCCAGGCAGTGGTCGATTTTTTTTTTACAGTTACGATAAATTTATTGTTTCGATTTTTATAGTTCACCCTCAAGATCTCTACCCAGTTCCACCAAAGATGCTCAAAAAAGTGTTATGAACTAAACTATTATCTAAGGGGATTCTAAATCCCTAAAAAAATGTGATGTATATTGATCACAGGGCAGATTTAGAAGCTGGATTGTATAAACTTTTGACAGAATCAAATGTTATATAATGACACTCTTTTTAAACTCTCTTTCTTACCCCAGATTGTGTCATCTGTCCAATACTGCCATCAAAAACATATTGTTCACAGAGATTTGAAGGTGACTGATTTTATACAAAGAAGTTTTACAGCTTCATCTTTTTTATTTGATTACTACCTTCTTTTTTAAACTAAGGAGTATAAATTATTGTACAATCCTTTCTGTTTATTACCTTCCCTTTTTTAAACTAAGAAGTATATATTATTTTTTCAGAAATGTATGTTTGATATGCGCATGTATGTATTACAGCGATGCCACTTTTCTGGAAATTTCAGCAATTCCGGAAATATAATTTGGGTCCGGATCCTCCAGAATTTTTTCTGACTCTTGAGTCCGATGTCCGGAAAACTTTTCCCATAAAATTGCGGAAAACTGACTACACCGCGTTTTTTTTTTTCTTTTCTGGAAAAGAAATACCCGTTACTATGTGCATTTCAGCTCTCATTGCTTGCACAAAGCCTAGATCCACAGCCACGAGGACCATTCGTATTTTTCACTGGCATATGAGAGTTAATTTTATCTCCGAACCCAACTAGCACTAGTAGTATCAGTTAACCGGCGATTTCCGTGGTCACACCTCGCTACTTCAGTGTATATTTTTAAAAGTGAAAATTATACGCTGTTAATTCCGAAAAAGCACCCTTTTGAACGTCTATGTCGCTTAAAGCAAAACAATGTTTTTTCTGATTACCGTACAACTATGGTTAATTGCACAACTAAAAATAGAGTAGTTTTCAAGTTTGTGAGTACGGAAAAGAAAAGCAAAGAACAATGTTTTTTGTCATGCGATGACTCTTTATTGTTTATTAAATTTGCATAATGCTGTTTTATCTATCGGTACTGCAGTGTGCCTCATCCGGCTTACCGACTTGAACCTCTAGATTACCTGATCGACATGTTTATTCTTCCGATTAATACCGCTCTGTCCATCTTCATACTGTCGTCGTCGTTTTTCTTCTTCTGACAAATTGAATCCAGATAGGGTGTGTATGATCTGACTCAGATCTATTGGCTATTTAATGACGAAGCCTTGGCCCAACTGCGAATTAGGTGAGCGTGTTTAACATGCACACTCCTCTAGTAACATTTATAAAAGAAAATAATCTATGTCTGGATCTAGCTAAAGAGTTGTATCTTATGTGATAGCTACATTGGATATGACGATCTGCACATTCTGCATCTAATATAATTAAATGCTAAATTCATATAAACTTGATCTATATCTAGATTTATGCTAATTATGTTTCGGTATGATATTCGCATGTTTTGCTCAAAAAACAAAAAAAACTTGTGTTTATTCCTTCATGAAATGGACGCACACAACACTCTTAAAATTTAACCAAACTTCCGATTACCGGTAATGATGTAGAGTAAAAACAAACTTCCTTGAGGCGGATAAAAGTATGTGTATAACACAAAAAAACAATAGGTCTAACTGGAAGCTGGTAAAGGAGAAAATCCTTTGTATGTATTGTTTACCGGCAAATATCAGTTGGCGAGACTCGCTATTTTCTTTAATAAATGTAACCATTTGTCATGTCAGGGACATTCTCAGAGCTTCTTGAAACGGACGAAAATCTTGAACTTTTTCAACTCAGGGGGCGTCGCCCCCTGATCCCCCTCTTTGTCCACTACCAAAGTTCTGGAAATTTTGCCAGGTTTGGGTGGCATCCTTTATGTATTAGCAGCGTTTTGACATTGTTGAAATGTATTTATATTTTCAAGCTGAAAACCTTTGGGAAATCATTATGGCTCCATATAATTATTTGTTTGAGAGTAGAATATTTTGAGGCACAATTCCTCAAATAGCTTGAAATTTGTATTAAAGATATTAAATGTTGGATGGTTGATAACAAACTCAAAATGAACGAAGACAAGACGAAAATCATTAAATGTAATACCAGCAGAAGTAACCTTTCCAGTGATCTTAATCATATTTGCATTGGAAATGAGAATATACCCTTTTCAGATAAGGCTAAAAACCTGGGTGTGTACTTTGATTCAAAATTATCTATGTCGTATCAAGTAAATAACTCATGTAGAATAATGTATTTAGAGCTCAGAAGAATCAAGCAAATGTCTCCATTTTTGAAACAGTCTAATTTGAAAACACTCATTTCAGCATTTGTGTTCTCGAGATTGGACTACTGCAATGCTCTTCTGTATGGTCTACCCAATGACACACTTTTCAAATTGCAAAAGATCCAAAATAATGCAGCTCGCATGATACTTAAGAAAAAAAAGAGAGACCATATTACACCCATGCTAAGACAGCTCCACTGGCTTCCAGTGGAGGCCAGAATTAAGTATAAAGTTGCTACTTTGTGCTATAAATGTAAATTCCAACAAGCACCCCAGTATCTCTACGAGCTTATTATTACTCATGCTCCTAGTCTAAACTTAAGGTCCAGAAATAAAGCGCTCTTGTCAGTCCCATGTAGAGCAAATAAAAAGACAAGTGAGCGAGCATTTGTGCGCTATGCACCTGTTGTTTGGAATTCCCTGCCTTTAGATCTGAGACAGTGCAGCTCACTTAATAGTTTTAAAAGAGGCCTAAAAACCTACTTATTTACAATGCACTTGTCAGTGGAGTTTTCCTCTTAATTTTCATTAATGTTTTCTTTATATGTGTAATTTACTCATTTTTCATAATATTTCTTTGCTGTTCATGTATCATGTCCTTTATGTGCAAAACTGCCTTATAATGTGTGTGAATGGCTGATAAATTGTATCGTCTTAACTATGTAAAGCGCTTTGAGCCGGCTATGCTGGGATAAAGCGCTTAAAAATGATCTTCTTTATTATTATTATTATAAAAGTTGTTTTTGCTAATGCATGTATTGCAATTTACTTGAAATGCATTCATTATACCTTTGAGGATCCATGTTAAAAGTTTGAGAATGAAATGATTAATATAATTATTTCTCAATTGTTTCCCTAGGCTGAAAATCTTTTACTAGACAGCGACATGAATATAAAAATAGCAGATTATGGTTTTAGCAACGAGTTTGTACCTGGCAATAAGCTGGATACCTTTTGTGGCAGTCCTCCATATGCAGCACCAGAGCTTTTTCAGGGTCAGTATAATAGATTATGACACATTTGGTTTTGGAACATTTAAGAAATTAAAGTTTTAAAGCTAATTGCGATAAGAAATTTCTTTTGCAGACAACCATATTCTTTTTATTTTATTTTTATCAAACATAATTGATGCCATCATCTTAGTAGTGCTGTATTTATCTGTCGTAATCGATGATGATGAATTCCTTATGCTTCTGAACTTATGAGACATCATGTGTGATGGCATCTTATTTTCTCTCAAATTCTATCGTTAGATCCAATATGAGTTGATATACTAAAAACTGGTAGTATTTTGACTTTAAAAAATATCAGTCTCTTTTGTTTTTCAGATCAAGCTTGAAAAGAAATCTATTAGTAATATATCCAGATGTAGAACTTCAGATCTAATCTATATCTACCTGCTCTCTCCCACCCCCATCCCTCCCCTACTATTTACTTATTTGAATTTGAACATCTTTAAAATACCAACATAAGTTTCAAACAGATCCTTGCTCACTTTTCAAGAGCTTTATAATGACAAAACAAGTTTCTATCGGTTAACTTTGAAATTTTCACTAAAACTGTTTAAGGTTTAAAAAGTGTCCTCTTTTAATGTTGAGATGAAAGTCAAGATTGGGCATGGTGATGGGTCTGAAAAAGTTTAGACAATTTGATTAGGGTTCACATGCAGGTCTATTAAATTCATTATTTGTTTATATTTTGCTCTGAGAAATTAAGAAGTTGATAATTAGTAAAATTGGATCATGAAATTTCATAAAAGATACTGTGTTGTCAGAGTATTTGACAGTAAGACTAATAGAAGTCCTTTATAGTATCTTAAGCATTGATGGGTTCATATAAAAATGTTTGTATGTTCCTAGGAAAAAAATATGACGGGCCGGAAGTTGATGTCTGGAGTTTGGGCGTCATATTATATACATTGGTCAGTGGATCCTTGCCCTTTGATGGTCAAAATCTCAAAGTAAGATCTTGTCTAAAGTTGTTTCCAACAAAATTTTGAAATTTTTTTTCTAAACTAAAAAAAAGAACTTACTCTTGTTCACATCAATGCCTCCTTTTTCCTTTAGTATGCTGGCATATTAATTTAATATGTGACTCAGGTTTGAAATTTTAAATTCATCCACTTCGAAAAGTCTGTTTCAAATTTATGGCCTGTGTTTTGTTTTGTTAGGGCTTTTGAGGTTAGAGTGCTACGTCATGCTTCTTTGTTAGGGCTTCTGAAAGATGGAGAGAATCCTCCTTTTGATGTCGAGCAGGGATCACGTTTTTCTGCGGACCGCGGACTGTCCTGAAAAAATGGTGAAATCCGGCCAGCACTACTGTTGATTACAAAACGAAAAAGTGCGAAAACGGGGTGACTGCGTTTCCTTTCAAAACTGAAGTACGGTTGTTTTTTAAATTTTTTTTATTATCCTGTAGTTTCGATTTCCGAGATTTCCGATCTTCTCTTACAAGAACTACTTTCGATTCAAAACGGAATTACATGTGCTGTTAAACTTGTTTTGCTTTCGATATCAATTCCGATAAATCTCGTTAATTCAAGTTACTAATTCTGAAGGTTGGTTTATAAGATTTTTAAATGTTACGTTATTTGCGTTTCTTGATGCGACCCTGTAGACATTACATCAGCACTAATCGCAAAAGTAGACGGAAGCATCGCTTTACAGCTAAGGTTAAAAAAAAAAATGAACTGAGAAAAAGAGGTTCGCATTCATAAATCGAACTGGATGTTAACATTAAATGTTAACGATATGGATTTCTTTGTTAACTATGGGTAGTCTATCAGGATGATCCACAATAGCCTATCAACTCACTGTGGTTTGTTAAAGACTTTATTTGTCCAAACAACACCAATCTTGGCAATCTGTCTATAGACATCTGTGGTCTATCCTCACCTTCTGACTTGCCGTCATTTCCAACAATGGATAGATCAAAATCTAGAATAAAGTTCTATTTTTGAATTGAAGTGTGTGATCAACACATTTATGTTATCTTTCATTCGCTCAGATCTATAATCAATCTATAAGCTAGAGTGTCATCGCCAACTCGACGCACTTTGGTACTCAATCTAGATCTATCAAGAGCGATTATTAAGTCCGAGAGTTCTCTGCATTTTTGACTGTATATACATACATGAACCTCTCTTACATTTTTGAAGACCTAACTACTAAGCTGTTTTATCATTGTAATTTTCATTTTCATAGAAGGCTGATTCCATTCATTGTGCCATAATAAAAACAGGTGCACAAATGAAATGACTGATATGTATATGGAGAGTAATTAAAGGCTATATTTGAAAGCTTTAGACATGTCAATAACATGTACAAGTCTAAGTGTCTAGCAGCCTTGAAATTGTATAATGAGTCAGGAATGAGATAAAACAGGATGACTGAAATGAATTAGTGGATAAAATAAGTGTCTCTTGGCATGCTTCATTATTTCTGTTAACTGCCATAAAGAAGCTTATTAGAACTTAGGTTTGGGTTTACAAGGACGACAATTTGATGATCTGCGTAAATCTGTTCAAATTATGCGGCAAAGTTTGGGGTTTGGAAATTTTTTTCAATGTGATCCCTGATAAGGCATTTAAAAAATATTTACTTTTATTTTTTAAGTCATATAATTAACAAAAATGGAGCTTCATTTGCTGCAAAACGTAACTATAAGCACTCATAATTTTATAAACTTTTATTCTATAAATGTACAGCAAATGAGACATTTCTTTTTGTTAAGTATAAAACCTCCTTTGTTTCTAATAAATGAAAAAAATTCACTTGTTTTCTGCAGGAATTAAGAGAAAGGGTTTTAAGAGGAAAATATAGAATACCTTTCTATATGTCAACTGACTGTGAAAATCTTTTAAAGAAATTTTTGGTGTTAAATCCAATGAAAAGAGCAAGCTTGGAGGTAAGTGTGTGTGCACATGTTTGTTTTTGTTAAAACTTTAATAATTGAATTTTTCTTTATTTACATTTGAATATATAATTACTTCAGGTCTCTTGAGGCTGATACAACTTGAGTTCTACATAAAAAAGAATAGCATATGAAAAGTAACAATCAATTAATAATATTTATTACACTTCAGGAAAAAGAGATTTTCAAAACTTGTCATACCTTGTCATTTGCTGCATTATAGTTTTTTTTATAACAAAAATTCTACTCACTTGAGAAAAAAAGAATGGAAGCTTATTTTATTTGTAATTTGGAAATGAAAAAAAAATTAAGCTGCCAAATTTAAAGGCAATAAGATTTTATCTGTAAAAGGATAAGTCAATTATGATGTCATAAGTTAGAGTTCAATTTTTACGTGAAAAGACTGAATGTTTCTTTGACCCCTCTTTTGTGATATTAATTTATATATTACCAGAATGAAACAATATTGCAGCCTGAAAAGGTGTCAGCTCCAAGATCATGTATATGTTATTGCAAAATATTTGAAAGGTGTTCTAAAAGTTAGATCACTCCTTATCTACAACAGACTGACATTTACATCGTGGAGGCCAAACTAAAAATAAAAAAGATTTGGGCATATTGAAAATGAACACAGAAGATCACTCCTTATCTTATTGGTCTTGCCAATAGGTACAACATGTTTTGGTTGAGATGTGTTAAAAGTTCAGGTGGTTCATTATAAATATAACCCATTTGACAATAAACTAAACCTTACTTAACAATGCATTAAACAGAACTAACAAGGGCTGTTCTATAATATGGATAAATAACTGGAAAAAAGGACAGAAATTAAGTCTGTTCTCCAAATAAAGAATTATAATTTATATTACTTGAAAACAGAAATTCTTTATTTTTGGTTTGCAGGGGAATGTGAGCTTATTCCATGTTTGTACTGTTAAAGAAAAAAGATGACCAACAACCTAGAGTTGTGTTTTTTTTTCCATTAAGGTTGGGATTGTTATTTAAAGGGTATATTATCCAATACCTTCATTTTGTCATGTTCATAATTTCATTGACTGTCCTTTCACATGAAATACAGGTCATAATGAAAGACAAGTGGATGAATATAACTTATGAAGATGATGAACTAAAACCTTATGTAGAGCCTGCCCCAGACATAAATGACCCAATGAGGATAGGTAATGAAGGCTGCAGCACTGCAGCCAGTCCCACTGTGCTTGTCTGTGGGGATCAGGCCTTTATTGATCTCTCTTTTTATTAATCCTTTGTTGCATAGTGTCTCGTAAACACAGCGCTGCAATGTTTAACACCTAAACGTCTATGTTGTATGTGACACGGAAGAGGCGAGAAGGGCCTTTTTTGCATGATGCATGTTTTCCAGAAGGGTGCTTGATCAAAGACTGCCACTAGAATCATTGAAAATAAAAATGAATTCAAAGGCAGATTGCACTGAAAAAAACAAATTAACAACACAACATACCTACAAATTGCATTTTTTACTACAGTTTTGAACAAAGTATCAGATTTTGATTTTCTCATAATCATTTACCGAGTCATTTATTGAGCACCCTTACTTTTGTAGGTCAACTATTTACAAGAAGGCCCTCACTGTTTTTTTTTTTATTTATAAAAAAAAATGCCTTGTCTCAGACTTGTTATTCTTCCGTGCAGGCAATAATGAAAGACCGCTGGATCAATATCGATTACCCAGATAATGATTTAAAGCCATACAAAGAGCCATCGAAAGATGAACTAGACCCAGATCGTATAGGTAAATGTTGTGTGACACTCATGTGCTTTATGCGCTATGTAGAATCATGCTTATTCCTTCAAAACTTATGTGAGCAGGTCTGGAATAACATTTATTTATTCATCATACTTTCATTCAAATTACCTCTTATAAAATAAAGAATTGATAATTTTATAACGTCCGAACAGTGTATTTTGTTACAAAATGGAATTGGGTTCTTGTTTCTCTTTGGAAAAATACACTTAATGAAATGACAAAGAAAAAACAGCAATGAGAGCAGCTTAAGAACTTAAGAGTATTAAATTGTGTAATTAAATTCGTAAGTCAAGTCCTGCAAATTTGTACTACATCCGGTTGAAAAACCTATTAAGTTTTTCTGCTGATAAAGAAATATGTAGTTCATGATAGCATATAGAAAAACATAACGTGTACATGTAGTATATTACCCATAGGGTTTATTAATACATGTAATTTTGGCTAGTTAGGGTTTTGTTGTAAATTTAGCATCGTTGTGGACATAATAAAGCTTGCTTGTGTGCGTTTTTTGTTGTTGTTTTCTCTCTCTTTGGAATGCCTAGTATCTGAGAGCATCTGCTTTTCCAAAATTCTCCCTTCCTGTCTTTTCAAGCCTTTTGATCCTTACATTAAATAAAAAGTAACGACAGCGTATATTCAACAACACAACCAAAGCTCTCAGATTAACTTTGGAACAATGTGGTATTGCATGGCTTTTAATGTTTGAGTTTCGTCTGCTGTTTAATCTCTCAAAATTCTCCAATTATTTTGTGGTCTAGAGATGAAAAAAATATTTTACAGAGAACATTTTTTTCCCTTATTACAGATTGCAAGAAAATAACTTTTACTTTATTTAGATTTTCAGTATAGAACAAATATATTTCAGCTTTAAAGAAGGCTTTGAAATTTTTCTCGTCTCTTTCTGCATACATTTTTTTTTCTTACATGGGTGGAAGTTCGCCGGCTGTGGCCGGCATGCCGACCAATCAGAGGCGCTTGGTGAATTCTGCAGGCGGATGCAGCAATCTGCCCGGCAGTTAAGCCAAAAAAAGCAGAGCTGCCAACCCAAATGTATATTCGCACGCTTTTTCTCCTCATGCCAATATGTTTTTCTACCGAAAAATACAACTGTCCGGATAACCCCAATTATATGTTTTTCACACTAATTAATTGACCTACCGTTATGATTTTTCTGTTAATCACGCAACCGAAACTAAAGAAGAATTAAGAAAGTTAAGTTAGTGCAAGAAAATGAAGGAAGCATTCAATTAATATATATCGATATACGCTATTTCTCTGTGTTTTAGTACTTGTCACTGTGTTATCAAGATTGGGTCAGTCAACAATGCCAATTATATCTATCGAACCGAACGCGTTCATTTGTTTAAATAATCGCTTATAATTGGGGTGGCAGAAACTTTGTTAACGGTACACCTGCAGGCCATGACTGAGCATGCTTGCACCCATGTTTTTAATCTTATCTTTGCTCAGGCACAGATCCTTTTTCTTAGACGGACCAAATATATGGCTTTACCAATGTTAGAAAACTGTTCTAAATTATAAAGTAAAATATAAGGGGGCGTTGTTGGGTATATTTTATTAGAAGAAAGTTAATGTTCCATTATGTTAGTACAAATATTGACTAAATAAAAATCAGCATGTCTCTAAATAGGTTGGCTAATAAAAAAATTTTTTAAGATCACTGAGAGCATGGATTTTTTGTTTCTTAATTAGACCAGTATATTTATCTTGGAAAGCACCTGGTAATGTTGTACTATATGTGTCAAGAAACAAAATGCCATTCTCAAATATGTTACAGCTGACAGAGAGACAGCTCAAACACTTTAGTGGTTCTCCAAAGTTTTAAAAAACAACTGTTTGGTGAAAACCAAGAAATGAAATAACATATTTCAAGTAAGGTTAATAAAAGGAGGGGACAAAAATACCTGAAGACACAAAAAGGACGCCTTAGACTGGTATTATAAAGCACCAAAACCTGGTATATCATTCTTTTTAGTCCCTTGCTTATCTCATGTTGCTCTAGCCTAGATGTTTTTACACATTGTATAAACATTTTGCACATTTGAATTGCATTCCGTACTATAATGTACATGTCTGTTGTTGAATTTTTATGATTGTGTTTCGAAAAAGAAAAAACATTCACTAAGCAGCTGGTTGTTGTAAAAACCAAAGGAAAAAAAGTTTACAAAACTTTCTACCTGTTCTTTTTACCTATTTTTTAGCCCACCAAACTAAAAAAGTTGTTAAAAATTGCAAATGACATCTTTAAAGGAAATATATAAGTGATAAGGATGCGTTAGTTGAAAAAAGTCTTATTGAGAAATGTTGTACTGTGTTGTAGATTTGACCACCAAAGGACTTGAGTACTCAGTCTAATTATTTCAAGCATTTCTGTTATTTTATCAGTTTTAATGAAAATGTCACATTAAATTCAGTAGTTTATCATAGCATGGCTTTTGAAAAGGTAAATTTTCTTATATTTGCTGACTTCTATAGTCCTTTGATTAACACATTTTAATTAAAATCTTCAAATTTGTTTTGCTTGCTCTAAAATACATTTTTATACCTCTTTACATTGTAAAATACTGTTGATATAATTTTCTAAGTTAATACTAAATCTTCTAATTTTTAAAATGAATTTTTAGAGCGCATGATCACTATGGGATACAACCGAAAAGAAATAGAGGAGTCTCTAAAACTGCAAAAGTATGATGATATCCATGCTACCTACCTTTTACTTGGGAGGCACACAACAGACGTAAGTAACTCAGTAAGTGTCACCTTTTTTCTCACTAACTCTTTGCACCCGAAGCCCTACTTGTTTGTGCAGAGAAATCATATTGAAAAAAAGGAACTTGATTAATTTCAGACGGTTCATTCAGATTTACCATAAATTTTAAACAATATTTAAATGAACAAGTCCATAGCGCAAACAAGTGGAGTTTTTTTTTGTAAGATAAATTTTTAATCTATTGCTTTGATATATAGGAATTGCCATTTTCTATGCACTATTTATTTCTGAAATTTCTGCCAGAACAGCATTGATTATTTTTCATTATTCTCTTGGGAAAGAAAAAAAGGTTTGAAGCCTTTCATAGAAATGCCTTATAGTATTTTTTATGAAAATTTTTCTATAGTAATTTTGTTCATTTAAAAGGATGTTCAGTCAATCGATGATAAGAAAAAAAGCATAGCGTTATTTGCAATGCTAATATAGTTATTAGCAATAAAATTTGACCTTTAATTTGCATGGAACATGATCAATTGAGTTTGTTCCTAGACAAACATGTTTTTTATGTGAAAAAAATAACTCTGAAAGGACAATATATATAAAAAAAAGCATTATATAGCCCTGATTCCCCTCCTCCCCAATTCTACTATTGAAATGTGAAAAATCATAGTCAGGATTGCGCAAGTATAGATTGAATACACTAAGCCCTGTGGGAAAACCTGAAATTCGTCCATGTTGATGAGACATATTTACATTTATCTTTTTATGGACTGGATGCTTAAATGCCAAAAAAGTTTTTAAGAAAGCACAACAATTTAAAATTTTCAGTGCTCTCCTTCACATCCTTGGTCTTTCATATACGCTTTCACTAACACTTAGGCTGTTGCTTACTGCAGGAAAGGTTAACCCCCCCCCCCTCCCCCAAATCAGGAAAAAGGCCTGAGATAAATTCTCTTTCTCTTGTAAGACTGTAAAACTGTGTTGCTCATCAGTTAGGTTCAAGAGATTTTGTATGAAATAAAAAGGCAAAAAGGTTCTGTAAGTATAGGCTTTTTGTAAGGCATTTAGCTTATGTCCTTTTTATTTTATGCCATTATGCTTCCAATTATAAACCTATTGGCACTTTTTATTTAACATGCTACCTGTTTCCACTTAGTAGGTTTTATTAATACAATTCTACAATATGAATGTGTCAACATTATTTGTGCATTCTTAATTTCCTAGATGCTTTCAAGTAAATGGGATGCTTGACTTTAGATCACTAAATAATTTATTTGTCTGTCTGTCTGTCTGTCTCTGTCTCTCTCTCTCTCTCTCTCTCTCTGTCTCTCTCTCTCTCTCTCTCTCTCTCTCTCTCTCTCTCTCTCTCTCTCTCTCTCTCTCTCTCTCTCTCTTTCTCTCTCTCTCTCTCTCTCTTTCTCTCTCTCTCTCTCTCTCCCCCTCTCTTCTTCTTCTTCTTCTTCTTCTTCTGGGGCGCGGTGGTCCAGGGGTAGAATATCGGCTTCCGACGCAAAAGGTCCCGAGTTCGAATCCTGGCTGCTGCGTTTTCTACTGGTTGGGTCGGTGTCAGTATAATGTGACCGGCTGAGACATGAGTCATGATATCCCCACCCTGTCTTGTGTGTGGCAACACATAAAATTGTCAGACGTCCGTCTTGGGGCCCGTCCACAATATAGCCTATACAGTGCTGCTGTTGGCCGTTAAACCAACCCAACCAACCAACCAACCAACTCTCTCTCTCTCTCTCTCTCTCTCTCTCTCTCTCTCTCTCTCTCTCTCTCTCTGTTGGATTGGGCGTGTTAAAATATTCAACTAACTCTGTATTTGCCTTTTATGTCTTTTGTCCCCTCACCCTTTTTTTAACCTTTGTGTAGCTTCATTTAAATGAATCAATAATTCTCTCTCTATCTGTCTAAATGGTCTCTGTATCTCTCTATTTTATGTCTTCTTATCTTAAATAAAACAAAATGTTAATGTACATACCTTTATCTGAAGACTTTCCCAGCTCTATTCCATAACTCCACTTAAAGCGCTCTTGAATCTTTTTAGGTTCATCCTTTGTTTTTTTGTTGTTTTTTGCTATATAAATGCACTATCTATTGTGGGTAAACTAATCAAATCACTCTTGGTTTACATATGCATGCATAGCCTTTTACGGGGTTACAACTGAACAAGAGAAGTTGGTATTGCTCTCATAAACATTATATTAAAATGACGCTTACTTTTAATGGACATGCATTGCCTGGTCTGGTGCACAAATTTGAATAGGAAATGAAAAAGTCAGTCCAATCCCATTGGTCTTTAGTTTACCTCACCAATATAAAATTACAAATTGCCTTTTGTTTAAAATTGTTCAAACTTTTACACTCCTTCAATTAACTGATCATAAGCACACCAATTTCAAACTCATCAATATAGGTTGATTATTTGTCAACTAAAACATGAAAAATGTTAATGCTTTCAACAGCGTATTTGTTTGATCTATCTACATTTTAAAGAATACAATGGGGTGCTCACATTTTTATAGTCATTCTCTATTTAATACTAGTTCATTAAATCATCCAGTGAACATGCAAGTAAATCATCTTTTTATTAGTAGCAAATTGTTCCAATGTTTTGTAAACCTAGTTTTGATCCCAGGGCAATTTCAAATTCTTTTCAGTTTGCCTGATAACATTCCTACGGTGTGTTTCCCCAAATTCAAAATAAAAGGCATGCAATGTGATAATGACTACTTTGCCCATGTGCCCCTGTCCACAGCTCGAAGGCAGTGACCGGTCAGGCAGCAATTTGTCTCTCCAACAGATTCGTGTCCCTTCACGTGGGGCCCATGACAGCAGTGGATCAAGCCAGTCTCCCAACAAAGTGACTCGCAGTCAGTCGGCCACAAGTGGTACCAGCAACCAGAAGTCTCGGCGCTACAGCCAAGGGGGTACAGAAAACAACGGCAACGGTAGTACAAAACGTTCGTGTTTATGTGATTGGCCATCACATATTTTCTTGCTTTCTAGTTAGCTTATTTGTATTGCACCAATTTAAAAAATTGCAAAGACTGGATGATATATGCTTTTCATTAGAATTAAAATAACGTTTTTATTAAGTGTAAGGGTGATGCAGGGGAATTTAACTTATGCTTTTAGCCAATAATTTCAAGGCTTACCTCAAGGCTCTTTTACACTTTTAGGCTCATAGCAAGTTAGGAATAGGTGACAGGAGGTTTCTAACTCAAGAAGGGTGTGTGTGGTCAGTTGAAAGTGTTACCTGAGAACGCTGCTTGCCAAAGGTGAATATTGTGGCTGCGAAATCTGCAGTGCCTCGTGGGCTGTTCAAATAAAGGTGTGAAATCAAAGGGGCATTTTGTTGGATTTGATATAAAGAATGAAAACCCCACATTTTCCGAAATTGAAAAATCTTCTAAATGTGGATGTAGTGCATATGAATGATCATTTATTTATTACTATTTTTTGTTTGTTTACTATATCCAGTGCTTCCAATCATCCGCATTTTCAAAAAAATCCGCACTTGATTTTTTTCCCCGCATCTGCTAAAAATTTCCGCACATAGAGAAGAAAAAAAAATTTAAAAGTCTGATCAACGGGAACGCGAAAGAATGCGAAAACTATTGTGGACGAATGCTTGCTGATATTTTCGGCAATAACGCCAGGTTCACTCATGGTTTTTTTCGGTGAAAAAAAAAATGCGGTAAATAGTGCACCACTATAATGATATCGGCAATTATGCTTCCGCATTTTGGCATTAAGGGCATCTGCTCCTAAAAACAGCCATTTTTTTAAGATAACAAAAATGTCTTAGTTTAACCACTTAGGTATGTTTGTTAGGTCACTATTAGATGAAAAAAAATGTAAAAAAAATTTTTTTCGAAACAAATTGTATAATATGGCGGCCATCTTGGATTTTCCAAAGATATTTGGTTTTTTCCCTAAGGCTTTTTTATTTATAAACCAAAGTACCTGAAACTTTTTGTACACAAACCTGACAGTATTATACATGTTTGTATAGAAGGATTAGTAGATTGATCAAATGTAGCAGATTTTGTGGTGTGGTATATACATGAAAAAATAGCGGTTGTAGAAATATTGGAAAATGACAAAATGATACCAATGTATTTCATGAAAAAACAAACATAGAGAAATATCCTTCTATAGAAAGTTTTGTTTAGCAATAAGCTTTCTGCACCTCAAATTTGAGCTGAATCAAATGAAAAACAAAAAAGTTATAGGCATTTATGTATCTAAAATATACGTTTTGAGAAAACGGCCAATAAAGATTTACGAAGGCTAAATCAAGCGGAAAATGTACTGAAGTTGGGGAAATTCTATAAAAAAATGTCTCAAACTCCAATGCCAACTTCAAAGAACAACAAATGCAAGAAATATATGTCACATGCATTAGTGTTTTCACAAGAGCAAATCACAGTTGGTGGTTTAAAAAGCGTTAGAATTATTGTTAAACTTTTTGTTGATAATGATCATTTGAATGACCCTTATGGGCATCTAGATTTTTTATTTTCGTACATATACGATCTTTTCGGGGACACCCGATTTGCGGTATTCCCCGCTATATTACCGATGGAAGACATGCCTCTAAAGAAAACCTTTCTGTCGTTCCGAAGTGACACTACATCTCTTGAAGGTGGATCGAGATCTAGACTAGCTTTATATTCTAAATCTAGTTGACGTTTGATGGTATAGATCTAGATCTAATTCTGTGATATAGGTCGGGAACTAAATAGTTCGAGGCCGCCAACTGGGCAAATTAAATGTCTGATTTGTGCCCTACTTGTTGTATTCTACATCATTCATCATGAGGTACTTGAAGGAACAGGATAAGGCGCAGATTTTTTTAGATTGACAAAACGGTGAGAAACAAATGGTCATGGAAATGGTGTTCTGAAAGTGTGGATTGTTTTGTGAATGGAAATTGCTGTGACTATAACATTATAATATCTTATTAATTTGCACTTTAGTATGCTTAGAATTGCGTTCTAGCATCTCTAATTATTGATTTTTCTTCAGCTTCAGGTTTGCCCTGAACCCACCGGGGGCCTGTGCCGGCCCCCAGACACCGGGCAAATTTTCAGCATAAATCACGCTTGGCTGTTGGAAGCACTGTATATCGCACTGCAATAGTTTGCTTTCCGTTAGAAAGAAAAAATTGTGAAGTTCTATGGGAATTGGACACTAGATGAATGCATGTACATGTGTACCGGGATCAATATATGAGTTATAGTTTACTGTCCAATACATCATAATGCCGATTCGTCGGTTCAAAGAAAGTAGATACCCTTTATCCTGAAGCCAACTGGTCACATCAAAGAGAGAGAGAGAGAGACAAAGAGAGTAGATGTCATACACCCGTCCTTGCGCTTATTGGTCATATCAGACAAGAGGAGCTTCCACACCCCATACCGCTGATTGGTAAAATCAAAGAGAGTAGATACTAATCTTCACTCCCTTGTCTGATGCGTGATCACAAACAACTTGTTTTCATCTTCCCTGCTATCTTAGAGCTTCATCTTAAGAGCTATAGACGGTGTTCTCAAAGCATAAAATAGCTCAAAAATTCATCTTTCAAACAATGTAGCTGTATCAATACCCACAGGTACCCTCCACTGGTTAGTAACATCGAACAATAATCACGTAATAAGCAAACAGACTTCACACCTTGTGGTCTGCCTGTTTGCTTCACCATACTTCAAAGCTTTCTCTATAAGACTGATGGAGCAGACAAGAGAGAAAAGTCGCACCTTTCTCTTGGTTGATATTTTTAGTATAGAAATATTGAGTCCTAATTGAATACGACAAGTTATACTGTGACAAGATTACATCTCAAAGAATGTTATCAAAGTCAGCCACTAATAGTGGGCGCCCTGCTGAGCTGGGGTCGGAGAGCTACCCCTTAATGTCTGAGCTCAGCTCAGGTGGGAGCGCTATACCCATAAAGTCTGCGCCCCGCAGAGCCAGGGTTAACAGGGTGTCCAGCAAGGTTGTAAAGTCGTAAATCCTCATACAAGGTTGTGAAAATCCCATCACAGGTGGTAAAATCATATTAACAAATCAAGTACTATGTTCAGCAGTTTTTCAGTACCCCTTACGTTTGCTGTTACAACAGTTCCACTTTTTAAGTTTACTTTCGTTTTGGCCGACATCTTTCATCCATCCAGTCTGTAAGGATGGGTTCAACCGAACCACTTACAGCAAGGTGATGACAACAAGCCCACCGTCTGTCCCCTTGCCGTCATAATGCTTTGTCCTGCATTGCCTGCTGTCGCGTGTCGATCTCTTAATGCGCTTGACTTTTAAGTTAGACCGAATAGAAGGGTTGTAATGGGGGTGGGCTCTTTCAGTGGCGATTTTACAGGTCAGTTTTATCATTCCTTTCATAGTTTCGAAAAATTTCCATACTTTGAATTTCGGCCACCACTTTTATCCATGTTTTAGAAAAAAGCAAAGTGAGCGGTATCGATAATAGGTCTATAGTGTCAACCGATTGGACCCGTATCTGTTAAAATAATGCGATAATGCAGGTACATGTATCTAAAAGCGCCAGTTACTCCTGCGACTGGTAGTGTTTCAAGAATAGGTTGCTTAGTTTCTAGCTTTTCTAGCACATACGTGATCATACTTTTAAAAATACTGTTACAATGGGACGAGAAACTGTTTTTTCCCACCTATGGCACCCGAGCAACCATTGGAGGAAAGAAACTAAAAAGCAAATATCAGACACCGCAAGTGCCGAAAATTCGGTATAGGACCCTACACTTCATATTTTATTGATAACTTCTGTACAGTTCCGAGCATAAGGGAAATACCCGGTTTACCGCTCATTGTCGATTCAAGATAATACCTTGGAACAATCCGTTTTACTGTTTTCTACTTATCTAAGGGGAATAGATGGCATGGGTATCTCAATGGAATGTTTTTGACATTTGTGAGTTTGAAGGCCAAATGATAGAAATGTTAAGCCCAGTGGGCTCTAATTTTTTATGGGAGAAAAACAATTTATACCCACAATCGACTGATGGCAGTTTGTGTGAAAACTTCTCTGAAGTCCAAAATTTAGTGTGCATCAGATCAATATTTTAGATCTAGACCGTATTTCTGGGTGCAGATCGATCGTGGACCTTTATATTTTCTTTTCAGGTCTACGATTTTAGTATTAATCTATTGGGTTATTAATAGAGAGATCAGCCCTTGGGTCATTCAAGCGTTAATTATCGGTTCATTCTGCAAGGTTGTGATAAGGACGAAACAAAGAAAGAGGACTCAAAGCCAGGATGTTCTAATCCGTGGAGCTTAAACTTTAAGTGGCTAGAAGGAAAAGTAGTAGTGAAAATCGATCCCATTGAGTGTTGTTGAGTCCATTGTGAATATTGATGTAAAAGGGAAAGCACACTGCACCTGCCCTCCAAACTTCTCTGAAGGCCATATTTAGGAGCTAAAATTACAAAATTTCTTCAGCTTCAGGGGACCAACCACAATCGGGTGTTGCCCTGGACTCACTGGGGGCCTTTTCGGTCCCCAGACCCCCACGCTGAAAATCAGTGGATTTCATCAAACTTGAGTGGCAGCCCTGGGCGGAACAGAGAACCATGATTTGTATTAGTCTTCGATCGACAATTTCACAGGGATACGACAAATCGGGTGCCCCCTCCCCAAGAATCATGGTTCTCTGTTCCGCCCAGGGCTGCCACTCAAGTTTGATGAAATCCACTGATTTTCAGCGTGGGGGTCTGGGGACCGAAAAGGCCCCCAGTGAGTCCAGGGCAACACCCGATTGTGGTTGGTCCCCTGAAGCTGAAGAAATTTTGTAATTTTAGCTCCTAAATATGGCCTTCAGAGAAGTTTGGAGAGCAGGTGCAGTGTGCTTTCCCTTTTACATCAATTTTCACAATTGACTCAACAACACTCAATGGGATCGATTTTCACTACTACTTTTCCTTCTAGCCACTTAAAGTTTAAGCTCCACGGATTGGAACATCCTGGCTTTGAGTCCTCTTTCTTTGTTTCGTCCTTATCACAACCTTGCAGAATGAACCGATAATTAACGCTTGAATGACCCAAGGGCTGATCTCTCTATTAATAACCCAATAGATTAATACTAAAATCGTAGACCTGAAAAGAAAATATAAAGGTCCACGATCGATCTGCACCCAGAAATACGGTCTAGATCTAAAATATTGATCTGATGCACACTAAATTTTGGACTTCAGAGAAGTTTTCACACAAACTGCCATCAGTCGATTGTGGGTATAAATTGTTTTTCTCCCATAAAAAATTAGAGCCCACTGGGCTTAACATTTCTATCATTTGGCCTTCCAACTCACAAATGTCAAAAACATTCCATTGAGATACCCATGCCATCTATTCCCCTTAGATAAGTAGAAAACAGTAAAACGGATTGTTCCAAGGTATTATCTTGAATCGACAATGAGCGGTAAACCGGGTATTTCCCTTATGCTCGGAACTGTACAGAAGTTATCAATAAAATATGAACTAGACCGTATTTCTGGGTGCAGATCGATCGTGGACCTTTATATTTTCTTTTCAGGTCTACGATTTCAGTAATAATCTATTGAGGTATTAATAGAGAGATCAGCCCTTGGGTCATTCAAGCGTTAATTATCAATTCATTTTGCGAGGTTGTGATAAGGACAAAATAAAGAAAGAGGACAACAAAGCCAGGATGTTCAAATCCGTGAAGCTTAAACTTTAAGTGAATAGAAGGAAAAGTAGTAGTGAAAATAAAACCCAATGAGTGTTGTTGAGTCAATTATGAAAATTGAAGTAAAAGGGAAAGCACACTGCACCTGCTCTCCAAACTTCTCTGAAGGCCATATTTAGGAGCTAAAATTACAAAATTTCTTCAGCTTCAGTTTGGCCCCCAGACCACAATCGGGTGTTGCCCTGGACTCACTGGGGGCCTTTTCGGTCCCCAGACCCCCACGCTGAAAATCAGTGGATTTCATCAAACTTGAGTGGCAGCCCTGGGCGGAACAGAGAACCATGATTCTTGGGGAGGGGGCACCCGATTTGTCGTATCCCTGTGAAATTGTCGATCGAAGACTAATACAAATGTACCTCTGAACAAACCTATCTGTCGTTTTGAAGTGGAACTGCATCTCATAAAGTTGAATCTAGATCTAGACTGTAGTTTTATATTCTAAATCTAGTTGATATCCGATGGTTTGGATCTAGATCTAATCTTATTTTGTGGTATAAATTGGGAACTGCATAGTCTGAGGCTGAGTCTGGTCATAATTTTTCTTTTGAGTTGTGTTCAATAGTCTAATACGCAGTTGTCTGCATTGCAAAGCATCAATTTTCATTTATCAATGTTGTGAATGTGACCATTGTAAGTTAAAGACCATCGTATTGCATGTATAAGCTCTTAGTTAAATGAGATGTGAGTTAGACCTGATCAAGGTTCTTGTCTAACCGGAAAGGTATATCACTGGTAGTATATCTTCCTACTTTGAAAGTATTGATGAACGAGTTTTAGCTGTGCTATAGCATTATATAATTTTACTTATAAAATTTTTTTTATCGAACAATTAGTCATGGTGCTAGAATCTAGATAAGTTCTCTACTTTAGAGTTCGTGCCCTTGTCATTCGACTTATGTGTGGTGTTGCGGACGCAAGGCGATACCAAGTATTGTGTTCTGTGCACATGCTTTGTGAACATTTTTTAATGGAAATTTAGATATATTCCGCCTATCCAGTTTTAGTAAGATTTTGTATGGAGGTGCTGTAGAACATACCCAACAACATAAAATAAAATAATAATAGAAAGCAATTAGTTCTACATTAAATTCATTTCTCCTGGACTGCAAAGGTTAAGGGTTTGAAGGTGCAATATGAAAGGTTAAAGGAAAAAGCTGTGAAGAAATAATATTTTACTTCAAATGGTTGGCTCTTCACATATCCAATTATATCTTCAGGCTCTGGCAGTGTGAACACATCTCAAAGCCAATCAAGTTCATCAAGGCGGCCAAATCCAGAAGCACCCACAAAACAGAGCACCCTTGAGGAAAGAATGGGCAAAGTTTCTGTATCAGGTGGAGGAGTTGTATCCGGTAGCAGTGCCACCTCAGCTGTGTCTTCAGATTCACCTAAGGTTTGTTAAATTCATTTTTGTACGGAAACTAATCTCCCCCCTCCCCCCGTAGATCCAATTGATCTTTTTTTGAATTATGATTTTTGGGTTATTTGGTTATCTCAGCTTCGGTTCTATATTTAGGATTTAAAAAAATCTTGTAGTTGTCTTTTGCTTGATTCTTCTGTTTGTCTATGTTGAGTGACATTTTTTATTTAAGAAGATAGAGGTTTTACATACAGTCTATGCAATGATAAAAGAATGTCTGGGCATCATGGCACCTTCGTTTTTTTTTCTCTTTCAAAACTATATGTGCTGAATGCTTAATTACACCTAAGGCACGCTAAATTACTTCTTATTGGCTGAAAAAAAAATCACAAACCAAACTATTAAAAATCAAAGATTGAAGTTTGCCTTGCAACTAATATTGTACACATTTGAGCACGGAAAAAAATAAAAATGAGCTTGAAAATGCAGCTGAGAACAAACTGCCTATGCTTTTCATTAGATGACTTTTACAGTCAAATGCAATAGTTAGCTTATGAAATTATCTGTTATTACTTGTGGATATTTTGTGGAAACATTGAATTCACCGTCATTCTTTAAACATAAGATCAAACCAACTAGACTGTCTAAATATGAACCATTGCTTAATTCTGTTGTCTTCTTTGTACTCTTCATCGTTTACTAAGCTGTCAAGTAATGGAATCTTTTACTGCTGCAGACTTTGTCACGAAACAGAAAGTGAGAAGCTGTAAGAAATTCAGAGTAAAATCCCTCTGATACTGACATTCAAAGAGCTCAGTATTTAAAAGGTCGTAGCAAATGCAGTTGAATATTAGCTATCTTGCCTTGACCTGGCCTGTCCGTCCCTCAGATTCAAACAGGCAGAAGTGCAACCAACCACACAACAGATCCCCCCGCCAGCAACAATAGGCCAAAGCTCCAGTCTCAAAGCTCTGTCGATTCTCCTAAGGTATGGAGAACCCACATAAACTTAAACTCATAGCTCATTGTATCACAGAGAAAAGTGTTACTGGTATTATGCACTCCTGCATCTATGTAGCTCTAAAGCCTATCATTTCTTTGTTGTTGTGTAGTACCATAAGGAACCTTGTGTTGTTCTTTTCTCCAGAGTTTCACATTTTCATTAAAAGGCTTTCTTCGTTATTAGGGCAACAGTTTGTCCTTCTCCACATTTATTTTCTGGGAATCCCTGTTGGTGACCAATATTGGACTTCAAGCTTTATATCTTTTTTAAATAATTGAACATTTTGGAGAAAAAAGTGAAGGAGCACAGACACTTTAAAAAATGTCTGAATCTATCAAGCCTTTCTGTAAAACATTTTTTAAAATCAGTTGCACATTGTTCCAGCTACATTTTATCTATTTGCAGTCATAAATTTGCACTTAATACACATCACATTCTCTTGTATATCTGCTATGCTTTTCGTTTATTTCTTAGTGTGCATGCTTGTTCTTGTGCAACAAATGAGGAGAACATATTTTACCATTTACCAAAGAACTGTACCTTGTAATCATCTTCCATTTTGGGGTGTGAATCAATGTTAAATTGCAAGAAATTTAGGAAAAAAAGAATATTACTCTTTTTGTTTATTATAACAAAAACATGATTTATTCATATAAATTTCCTCATCAATTACAAGAGATGGAATTGCTAATGAGTTAAATTTGTTGAAGATTTTCCCCATTTAAAAAAAATTAACCTGTATGCTCTTGCTTTCAACTTTTGCTTTATGTTTGATAAGCACAATTTTTTTTCGTTTATTATATTTGTAAACTCTTTTTTACTTTTTTCTCATGAATCATTTATCTGTCATTTTTCCATTTCACTACATTGTCCCAAAACACTGATTTAGAATACATAAACTGGAAAAGCTTCTAAAAAGCTAGATACACATGGTATCTTATTTTGGAATCTGTGCTCTCCATTAGGACAAATTATTCTCACTCATATCCTCAGTTGGATGTCAAAGCTGCACTCTCATTTAGTAAAGAAAGTAGCCTTTTGTTCTGGTGTCATTTATATTACTTGTTCCATTGGGAGTTTGTAGAGACGTTGGTCAGTTTTGCTGTTTGATTAACTGACAAGAACAGGTTATGTAAAATTGCTCAATAGTGTAAAAAATGTTCTAAAAAATTTTTCAGGAGTCGTTCCAGCCACTCTTATTTTTTCAAAATATCGTACTTACTTAATTGTGGAGCTTATATCTTCATCGGAGGATGTTTTCAGTTGCATAGTTGTCATTGCCTGTTAATTTTTCCCCTCATTTTTTGCAGCTTACAAGTTATAAGGAAAGAAATCTCATTTACCAACCCATAAAGCTTCTACAACTTTCATTTTTAGTGAAACTTGGCCAATCTTCCCTATTAAAAATGAACTGTGAAAACGTTTTTGAACATTGTGCATTAGTCTTTTACTTTTTCCTTCAACCTACATAGTAAACCATAAAATTGCTACCAGCTTTCTTTTTCTCTTTTATGTTAAGAGTAATTGATTTTTTTCCCCCATGTGCTCTTACTTTATTCACATATTGGATTTTAATTTGAAGATCTGATTTTTAAAAATTGAGGATTTTCTAACATGTTTTAGAACTGAAAATATATAAACTTTGTCAAGCTGTAGATCAGTTTTCTTTTCAAAAAGTTAATCTGTAGGAAAAAAAGACTGGAAAAATATTGAGGTTCGCAAAATGCAGGCCAATGCTTGTTAAGATATATATCAAATCACAAGTGACAAAATTTTCATTTGGCTTCTTCTATTTTATACATTTTAAATATGTCACAAGCAATAATTGAAAAATTTAGGCATGGTTTCCATTGGTCCAGCTATATTTGTTGTAATTATGAGTTTGGCCCCAAAACACATGTCAGTTTCAACTAACTTTTTTTTTTTGCATTTGCATGTGACATTCAATGAAACGCACACTTATGAGACATGTTCCAAAGTGCAAGAAATGTGTATAAAGTGCTGAGATTAAATCTTGCTTTAAAAACAGGAAAACCTTAATTTTGGTTGATGCAGATTCCATAGTTTCAAGTATGAAACTTTTATATGTCACTTTATTTGTTATTACCTTCAGAGACGTTCATAAAGGTTAAGTTCTGTTTCACTGAAACATTTATATTTCTGCTTGTAAACAGGACACCTGTGCTTGATTGTATAGGTTAAAAGTTTTAGGCACATTTTTGTGCTGATAAAGTGCAACGAATATTTTTGTTACCAAATGTCCTCACGATCTCTCTGTATCATAGTGATGCATTGTATGAATGGAGTGAAAGTAGAAGAAACTGCTTATTTAAAGTCTTTACTACATTTGGCGTCACTGGTGTGTAAATGGTAATACATAAAATAATTTTTTTTAATAAACGAGCAATACATAGATATCTAGTTCAGTATATTTAAATTCCCACTTCTCTGGTGTAGTAGTATACACTCTCTATATTTTCCCTATTAGATGCATGTGAGAAAGAGCTCAAATCATTCCACATCTTCATCCAAGGAGAATGCTGCTCCTTCCCGCCCTAAGACTCCCAGGGGCTCCACAGAGGGCATGAAGGTAAACTTGACAGCCACAGAAATGATATGATAAGCGCTGTCTCATCTTAATTTTTCCCCAGTAATTTCCAACATGGCTTCATAAAACCTGCTACTGCACTTCATCTCATAAAATTTAAAAATATAGAAGTGGCTCTGATAATATACATGGTAGATTTCTAGTGTTCAAAACCAGTTTGAAGATAAGATTATGTCACTTTTGGAACTCCTAGAAATTTGATGAATTGAATTCCACTTCTAGTACCACTAATCAATTAGCAGAATGCAGTGAAAGGGTTTTGCTAAATCTGACATTCTCACTGTCACATTTTTGTTTTTCAATGACCAAGATGCCATTGAAACGTCTTAATTTGTGCAAAAAGAGTTGGGCATCATAAAACCAAAGACTTACTTTGGTCTTTCCTTTACATAACATCTAGTCTCATGTTAATAACTTTGCTTTTACACATAATTACTAAACATTAAGGAAAAAATGAATTGGGCATCAATTCCCCAGGAGCATATCAACAATGGTTAGATTACTTCACCACTGAAGAGGTTATGAAATTGGGATATAGTTACTCTAGTCATGGGAGTGAAAACATAAGCATCACTCCTGGTTCCTCCCCCCCCCCTCTCCCCCCCCCCCCTTCCCCCTTCCTTGCTTCATATTATGGTGAATGGCTCTTATGAATGAACAGATAACAAAAATACATCTTATTACTATTCATGTTGTTTTGATTGAGGTGTTCTTTCAAAACTCCATTAAAAATGTTTTTTTTTTTTTTGCATTACTGACTTCACATTGTATCTCAATTGTGATGGGCTACGCACAAATATGTTAGAGTTATTTGGTCATGTGGAAGGCTATTATCTCATATTGCATTAGTTTTACAAACATGTAAACAATTTTTATTTTTGACGCCCATAGGCCCATTACAGATTTTCTCTATGCTATATAATATATAAAAATTCTCTGATATTCAATATGTCTCTAAATGCTTTACATGGAAATTTTGCGTTAAAAAAAGATGATAAACTTAAAACGCGATTTTCTCCGTTTCTGCTTTTTGCAATTTTCTGTCTTTTAAATGCAATATCTCAGGTTATGATTAAGGTTTTAAAAATGTTTTTATAGTGCACATGTATTTCAGATTTTTACCATGTGCCTTGGTTTTGCCTTGCCCATCACAATTGTATTGGTGACAGTTTATATTACATATTTATAGACTTCTGAGAGATTCTATATTCCTATTATTGGTAATGGGTTCTAGTTGCACCTGGCTTGTCTGAAGAAAAAAAAAGGAATTTTGGTATTTCAAATTTAGAAATCATGAATTTTATATTGTCAAAAGCAAGCATGCCTTGTTAATTCTTTAGAAGCATGCGCATGTGCTGACCCACATTCACACCAATATTTTTGTATTTGTCTAAAACAACAAATCAAGGGGGTAAAAAAAATTTTTTCTCTCATTTTCTTTTCCTTGTAAATAATCTTTAAAGAAAATAAAATTGGCATGTGTGTTTCATTAGATACTGTTTGACTTTGAATTGAAAAAAAAAAAAGGCAAGGAAAACATCATTTCTCTTTTTTTGTTGAAATCCATTTCGCCTGTGTGGAAATCTTGTACACATATCTATCTATCATCAGAAAGTACCATAATATTTCCTCCAGATCACAGCCTTTTATGTTTATCATGGAGGAGAAATGTGAAAGATACTTTTTTACTTTTGTTATAATTTTGAATGCCTGGACATAAACGGATGGTTTCCCAGTCTCAGTTATGATTAATGAATGAAACAGGCCCATGCAGCCATGGCATGAGTCATTACATAGCAATCTTTCACATTGCAGGATCCAATGCTATGAGAATGTCAAAAGACTAAAGCATTGATATTTAATGTTTCAAACAAGGAAGGTGTGCAGATAGCTGCAACTTGCGGCTGACAATGTGCATACCAATGCGCTCAACGTGCATTCCAGTGAAATGGGAAAAGGTTAAGATCCAATGAAGTTTAGAAAATTATGTCTTTTGCGTTATTGGGATCAGTTTTTTGTTTTTAGGGCTGTCAATATCTCTTATGCTTAATTAAATTCTTGCTGGGGAAAAGAAAGAAGCAGAAATAAGTTTAGATTTTTTCACTGTTTATCAAGATATATTGGAAAAAATGTTAATGGCTTTTGAGCACTTATAAAATCTGTTCATTTATTTTTTTATTTGAATGTTGTGGCCCTTCTCTCCTGTATTTCATAGATTACAGGCCCAATGTCAGTTCGGGCTACAATGCCAACAAGGAAGAGTGGCCAGTCTGGTTCAGCCACATCCTCTTCCACGTCGTCAACCCCAAAAAATAGTATCATGAGCCACAGTCACAGCACAAGCATTCCGCGGAGGAGCACTTTCAGCCCAGGAGACAACAGGTCCCAAACTCCAGCTGATAAAGCAAGACCAACTAATGGCCAAGATTCACGGAGGTATTCGCCATATTAAATATTTGTGATTCTTTTTTTTTTTTAATACATTTAATTTTTTTGTTAATCGCCCTATTGCATTGGACAACAGATATAAGTAAAATAGGATTGGATTTAATTGATAGAAATCATAATTTTTTCTTTAGGTTGTTTTTCCATTATTTCAATACATTCTCTTCATTACTATATATTTGTGTACTCTTTAACCCTCGTAGTGTTTTCGGCCGTAAAGTCGCTGCTGTGGTGTTTCGCCCGATATGATCGGCCGTAAAAGAGGGTTTATTTTATGGTTGACTAAAGCGTCTGTACACCGCCAAATAAATCGAAACTACTCTTATAGGAATAAAGAAGAGTTCCACTTCCTTCCAGTGTTGTTTTGAATGCAGACAACAGCTGTTTTCAGCTCAAACTTTGTTTACATGTTGACACTTGATTTTCTCTTGAAAGCCACAATCTCTAACAATTTATAACCAAGGAGCAGGTCCATCAGGAAGGAAATTACTTACTCGAGAACAAGTTTTAGATGTCTTAGATGGTTAGATTGATGATCATTTTGATATTTTTAGTTATTTTATCTAGATCTAGATCTAGTAGTGGCAGTGAAGGCGGGGAGCCAGTAGTTAGATTTAGATCTAGAATCTAGATTTAGATTCAGTTCCAAGAGCAGTTGAGTTAGAAGTAGATAGAAACGGAATTGTAAATCTAGATGTAGATCCAGTTGATAAAGAGACCAGAATAACCATACCAGCTAAGTACTCAATCTACTTCTGCATGCTTTTTACATGTATTCTTTTGTGTTGGCAATGGTCAGAGAGAAAACTTAGGACCTACTTGACGTTTATCTTCACTTGTTCTGTTGCATGAATCTGCTACAGCTGGTTTACTCTTGGTGTGAGGCTATTAGACCTATACATTTTCTGAAAGCTGAATAAATTCTCTACAACTTTTATTCTATCTTTTTGAGCTAAACATGTTGGTTTCCAAGTAATTTGATGACAAAGTAGATATTTTTTAGGCTAGAAACAGGCCAAGGTCAAGGTCACAAAACACTTATATGGTACCGAAACCCGCTTCAAAATTTTCTAGACCCTTTCAGCTTTCAGAAACTGTATAGGTTTATGGTTTATAATAAATATTGCTGCCTCATGGAAATTACTTACTCGAGAACAAGTTTTAGATGTCTTAGATGGTTAGATTGATGATTATTTTGATATTTTTAGTTATTTTATCTAGATCTAGATCTAGTAGTGGCAGTGAAGGCGGGAGCCAGTAGTTAGATTTAGATCTAGAATCTAGATTAGATTCAGTTCCAAGAGCAGTTGAGTTAGAAGTAGATAGAAACGGAAATGTAATCTAGATGTAGATCCAGTTGATAAAGAGACCTGAATAACCATACCAGCTAAGTACTCAATCTACTTCTGCATGCTTTTTACATGTATTCTTTTGTGTTGGCAATGGTCAGAGAGAAAACTTAGGACCTACTTGACGTTTATGTTCACTTGTTCTGTTGCATGAATCTGCTACAGCTGGTTTACTCTTGGTGTGAGGCTATTAGACCTATACATTTTCTGAAAGCTGAATAAATTCTCTACAACTTTTATTCTATCTTTTTGAGCTAAACATGTTGGTTTCCAAGTAATTTGATGACAAAGTAGATATTTTTTAGGCTAGAAACAGGCCAAGGTCAAGGTCACAAAACACTTATATGGTACCGAAACCCGCTTCAAAATTTTCTAGACCCTTTCAGCTTTCAGAAAATGTATAGGTTTTATGGTTTATAATAAATACTTGCTGCCTCCCAGTCCAATTTATGACCCCTATATAAATTACAAATATAGCCCGACAACACGCACTAAATACTAGCGACACTTGTAGGGTTAAAAGTACATACTTTATAGCTCGGAGAAACAAATGACTCAAAGACAGAACTAACTCACTTCGAGATCTCTTCTTGAATTCAAACGGACATTTTTATCTGCTCATGGGGTTAAATTATTTTCGTAAAATTTATTACCAATGAGTATACTTTCCTCCTAATAAATCATCAATAAATCATAATTTGTAGCAAAAAATGAAAGACGCAAGACTGAGAATTCCACACTTCAACTGAAATTCTGCTGTTTGATTTGTTTCTTTCTTCATTTTAATCACTTTTCCTCTTATTACTTTTTTATACTTTGCTTCTTATCTTTTCCATTTTCTCTTTTGAAAAAGATACGCAGTTTTAAATGGAAAGCAGGAAATAGGTTGAAAAAGACAGTAAGATTTATCCGTATGGCTTATTTGAGAAAACTGTTGCTGGAGCATGCCTCCCGGACTACCATAGAGAGGGCTCTTACCTTCAGAGTCATTGCTTATCTTTTTCATCAATTTTTTTCTGGAACTTTTAAATCCCAGCTTCGATGACTGCATTAACTTGTTCTTTCCTGGCACTACCTTTTTTTTTTTTAAAATGAGATAAAAGAAGACAGGGGCATATAACACATGCTTATTGGTGATAGTGGAAAACTTGATTATACAAGATGCAATGAGTTAAAAGAAATATTTTTTGACAAGTTTCTGTGTGAATTCCAAATTTACCCAGCAATCCCAGTTCTACGGCTTCTGATGGTCCAGGAAGCACGAGCTCCACTCCAACTTCTGCTTCAGTTCGACCAAAGGGTCATGCTAAGTCAAGTCTGTCACAGTCAGCCCGTGCAAGTGACATGCCCTCCAGTGTCTCTGATGGAGACCACAGACCCACGTAAATATATTGAAATTTATTTAGAAGCACTCTTAAACCATTTCACACGACACCTCAGATTGGATTATGAATTGAATATTTGAAATACCACTTGATATAAATCTATTGGCTTTTTCAAAAAAAAATTTATTTGCATTTTTAGGGGATAAAGATTTGGAGGTGCTTTATGCCTTTTGTTGAGGAAAGTCCATAGAAATATGTTTTGAAAGAACCTACTTGGGTCAGAATTACCTCTTGATTACCCCCCCCCCCCCCCACCACAAAACGCAAAATAGCTCTCGTCTATACCCCCCCCCCCCCCCCCAAAAAAAAATCCTTAAAAACAACAGAACAAAGCAAAATACTGCCCGTAACCCAAATTATATCAGCAGAAAAGTGTTTCCTTTCATTTATAATATGCCACATATACGGGGTATCGCTATTCTTCTTTGACATGTTTACTTTTCCATGGTACAAATTTCACCACTATGTATATTTTTAGCCTTTCACTTTTAAAGCTATCAATGCTTAAATAGTAAATTTAGCCAACGTAATTGATAATACCTGTGTATGACGGATGAATTCTGTATTCACCCTTACTATTTTTTTTATATATACAAACGAGAATTTTTTTTTTTAAGTAGAAACACTTGAATGTGAAAAAAATCATGTTTTGAAAAAGTATGGAAAAAAAGATAAACAGGTATCATTATTTATATATATGGAGTCAGGTCTAAAGGTGCCATTTCGGAACTGGTCATTTTCGGGAGCCCATAACTAATTAAATATTCAAGCTTTTTCAGTAGGAATAGAATTTATCAATATCCAGAAAACTGAAGTTTCGTTAGTATAAATCTACATCGGCACCTCTTTGAACACTTGCCCAGGCGTGTGTAAGCACTACTTTGTAAAACAAAATTGTTCTGTGGTAAGATTAGATGTTGGTGAATGTTTAAAAACTAAAAGGAAATTAAAAAACTGCAAGTTTTCATATTATTTTTGCCAAACAAAAATGGTCAGTCTGTGACTGCAGGTGTCAAACATAAAGTGTGCTTCGTCATGTTGATATCTGGGTCCATTCGTGGACTTGGTATTAAAGAAGGTTAAATCTAGGCTTTTGGAGAGCCTAATACTCTACTGTAAGCTTATAAAGAATGCTTCATACCCCAAAAGTTTTTCCAAAAGAAAAAAAGTTAAGGTGTCACAAAATCATGTCAGACTCACAGTGCTCCTGTAGATTTATATTTGGTTTGTAAAATTAACTATCCACTTTTTTAACAACAATAAGAACAGTCCTGCACATGGGATTCTTAACTTTAACTTTCTACTTGGCTTTATGCAAGAAAAAGGTTTAATGGAGGTGTCACGCAAATTTCTCATGCTTGTCGGACTACCTGTAGATCACATCAGCCTCTTGAATTGGAATTTTAATATTATTTCATGTGTTAAAATGATTACTAACTTGTGTTAGTTGATTTAGATGTTTTATAGAGATCATAGTTAAATCCTTTTAAGTTTCTTAGAATCTGACTTTCTAGAATATGCGAACAGTCAGTTTGTTTCGCCTTCGGCGAAAGTTTCATCGCTCCGATAGATCTTTAGTCAAAGTGTCCCTCTTTTTGGGTAATTCAAATGGGCAGCTATGGAAAAAAGAGAAAATATTTATAAAAAAATGTCCGATTTAATTTTGTGAAAATGCAGTAACAAAGTTTTGTTTTTTTGGCTCTAAACTTTTCCTAGGTACATAAAGCAACAATAGTTAGATGAATGTATGTGTATTTTATATATAGGTTTATGTCAATTAACATATGTGAATGTCACATCAGACATTCTTCCAGGTCATCACAAAAATGGTATTTAGAAGAAAGTAAGAGGCTATACTATGTTCCTAACCGAAAAACAAAACATTTACTGAAGTCCTAATCTTCATGCTAGAAAGTATAAAATATTAATTTATGCACTTCTAAAATGTAGACCTTCCTTTGGCACCTTTTGACCTTTGGTCATATACAACAAAAAAAAACCCTGTAAATCAGTTGTTGCCATTCTCGGTCATTTAAAATAAAAGGAATTGGTCTCTTTCTTTGGACAGCACTGCCCCTGGCAAAGCTCCTGCCATATCACCGGGCATGAAGCCCAACCTAACAAGAGGGACACAGGCGCGAAATACATTCCATGGTCGTGATGCACGCAAGCAGCTAGTTAACCCTTACAATGGCCCTAGTGGTGGAGGAATGCAGCATCCCGCAGACTCCTCCAACATGGCTGGCCAGCGCCCATCATTTTTCAACAGAATCACTTCAAAATTCAGTCGAAGGTGAGTAGCTATATAAAAAAAAACCGGAAAGTTTTATTATTGGATTCTTTAGTATCCTCCTGCAAATGAAGGCTGCAAAAATAAGCATAGATGTTTTTCATTTCAGAAAGATTAGTGGTTAATCCCATGATCTCCTTCTAATGGACTTCTTAGCAGTCTCATCATGTCCTTGTATCTTTTTTTAATCTCTAGTATAAACTATGTATCCTTAATCTAGTTGATAGAGTTGAGCTCAAATTGGAAATATCCAATTTATACTGCAGAGTTAGAGAAAAAATACCCGAAACATAAATAATCCTCAGTCCAAAAAATCACCCACAAAAAAACACTCCCTATAAATGGAACTTGAAATTAAAAGTAAATGTTTCTAATTAGATTACAAGATCTGTCATGAAAGTATAGTTACTGAGGGGTCAAAATCACGTGAAAACTATTCATGATACATTTATTGGGCCACCAAACTGTTCTTGTTTAACTGTATGTTGATCTTATGAAACAAGATGGCAGCAAAGCTTAAATTTGTTAGTGCATATAACCATATACTGAAAATTTAAGGTGTTACCATTGTGACAATGCTAGCATGTGTACTTCTAGCATGGCTAGCTCAATTATATTGCATATGGGCATTGATGTTGCATGGGCTATTTTCTTTTCTTTGATTTATATGTATAGAATAAAAAAATGCTACTAACTCTCACTCATTACTTGGTTTACATGAAATATTAGCTTTGTAAAACAGCCACAGTGTAAATATATCATGGGGAAAACATTTTTAAGAGTTTAATTTGGAACAGATATGAGTAAGAGAGGAAAATTTGCCCGTACAATTATTTAGTATTACACATTATATTGCCGTCTATACAAATTGATTAATCCTTGGATTCATACTGTCTCTCTTCCACTCATATGCAACCAGTCCTGGAATGAGGTATTTATGTCCCCTTTTGCCAATTTCCTGAAAGGATTTTCTGTTTTGACAATTTATTGACAATTTATCCCTCCGTACCCAAAAAAAATAAAATAAGTTGACACGTTTGTAAGTTTTTGAACCACTTGGCTGCAATGGGAATTATTTTGTCTGCCAGTAAAAGACTTCCTGTTATTGAGTGTATGATTGTAAATATATATATATATTTTTGTGTGTGTGTGGCACACCATTAACGGTTTGGTTTCCCTTGCACTTGCATAATATGTAACTCCAGAATTTATGGTGTAGGGACTTTTTATGACTCTTAAATGGATCAGGTAAAAATTACGGTCATGTAAGATTTTACAAGTTTTACTCTTTTCAGTAACTTTAAGAAATCCTTATCAAATTAAATGTTAGAAAAATCTAGTTTATGGATACCACTGATAGTTACGTTTCTATTAAAAATTTGTATCTATGAAGAATTCATAGTAAGCAGGCAAGTGGTCAAATCCTTAGAAAATGTTTCTGCTTTACAGCATCTCTTTGTGTGTATACACCTGTTTAACTTAAATGATAATTCAGAATATTATAAAGAAAAGCTGTTTGTTGTCATTTTCTTCTTCCTCTCTTTTTTCACTCTTCCTCACTAAAGAGGGTGCATAGATTAAATCACCTATATTAATTGTTTTGTTGCTGAAGCCTCTGATCAGTCAATTCTTTTCTATTTCTTCTCTTACTTTTGCCCAAACGTTTTTTCTGGTCTTTTTCTCTTTACTTTGCATACACATTTTTTAAGTCAAGTTGAATCTATGTAACTGCCGTCCAGGTACATATCTTAAAGGGATAGAAAAAAATGATGGATTAAAAGTAACATCTGTAAATAAAAGTGTAGTTATATGTTACCAAAGATAACTTGCACTTATTGTAGACTAGTGATGCCAAAAATTCTATAAATTTGCGGATTTTCAAAAATAAAAAATAAGTTGGCATGTCATAGTTCAGTATAAGTCTATCAACTTAATCAAGGGTTTCTTGTAATTGAGTGTAATTGAGTGCTTTGAAGCTTGACGACTAAAGGTTCAATATAGGAATATGTATTGAGTTGTCATCACTGCTTCATTTAAAAAAAAAAAGAATTGGCCACAAGTCAAAATGAGTCTGTTAGTTCAAGTGCAAAACATCCAAAAAATCAATGTGTCCCTTTGTTATTTTAACTCGAACAATATATCGTGTGTAAGCTCTGATTGAGTTTTGAAAAATATCTACTGTCACTCCAGTAAATGAAGGTCTTGTACTGTTCATCAATTCCTCTATTTCCATTGACTATATAGTTAATTTCGTGATGCTGAAATATTGTCAGGGCAATAAGGAAATAGGTCCTAAGTAGAATACGGTTAAATAGATGTATAACTAAAACAATTTTATATTTTTTATTATATAAGAACAGAAAGCCCATCATACAATTGCATTTTCTTCTTGAATACTTGTGTGATTTAACCTTTTCACATTGCATGATTTTAGGCCTATTGCCTGTTCCAAAAATTTTGAAACGGTAAAAACTTTTATATTTGTAATTTTTAAATGGAAAGTGTGCAGATCACTACAAAACGGTGCCCAGCACAAGAGTGTATCAACCCACACATGTGTCCAGGGTGATGGGGAAAGGTTAAACATCTTAGTTTGTAATTGTCCCTTATATCTACGATCAAAGAGCTTTTTATTTCATGGCTTCTGTCAGCTCATACCAAATTTCCAGCACAAATGATTTTTATAACTTGAATAATTTTTTTTTTTTTACCTTCCTTGGGTCTGTGGCAAATTGACGAAAACTATATTTGATTTTCAATTAAAGGCATCTTCAGTGTATTACTCTGTACCTAAAAATCCAATTTTATAAATCATAGTCTTACTTATAGTTCAGCGCCTCAGAAATACATGTAGCCTACTTAAATATAAACTGACTGACAATTTTCATTCTCATTGGTGGGGGGGCAGACTTATAATCCTCGTAAATGCGTGTTAATGACGAATTACAAATTTTTAAATTCTATTGAATGGTTCAGATCATTTTTGTATTTCTGACCCTTCTTTGAAACATTATTTTTCTTAAGTTTGAAAAATGATGTGGGATACACTTCAAATCTTTTTAAAGAATAATGGTATACACAAAAAAAAATGAAACCAAACACCGTAGTGCATACCTACAACTGCACCTGCTGCATAGGGACATTTCAAGAATCCACGTTTTTTCTATTTAAAGTCTATTACTTTGGCTTGGGTTTAATGGGACATAGGATTGGGCAAACTTGGATACAGCGGGTGGAGGGAGCAAGCTTTGATCCCAAAATATCACTTGTTCAACCTGTAGAGCATTGCACTATGCCAGTCAGAAAACTGAACACAACAGTCTAGGCCCTAGGCAAGGTCACAAAGGATGAGAACGTGTAGTGTGATACTTAAAATAGAAGGAACTTTAAGACACACACAAAGAAGGATAGATAGGTAGAGAGAGTGGGAAGTAGGGGCAGTGTTATGGATGTTACTTTTAGGTCTGGAAAGTTTTACTCTTAGTCTTAAGTTACCGTGCACAAAATGGAGACTGAGAGCAATACAAAAAGAAAAAAATAACAAACAAATAAAAACAAGAACTAAAAGTCCTCTGTAGTCGTGATTTACTGATCCTACATAATTAGCCTAGTTAGCTTGTACATAATACAATTCACTAAGTAACATGACCGCTAAGACTGCATGATCTGCTTTAAATGATGTTATGGTTCTTTTAATTATATGCCAACCATCAAAGAATTTGAATTAAGAAATGCTCTTGACGCATATTGTTCTGCATTTTTGTTTTATTGGCAACTTGGAAAAAGCTTTGTATTTATACCTACAAATTCCTCCTCAATTTTCATGTAATCTAAGTGCACAGGCAAATGCCATCCTAAATTGAGCAGGCAAGGAACCACTTTTCACCTCTCACAGACTTTGTGTCATTCTCTCCCCCAAACTTCCTACTACTAAATTTCAGACCAGATGGTGGATTACAGAGTGCCTCTCCCTATGCATATGCCAGCGGGAGGGGTAGAGAAGCCCTGTCTCCGTGAGTACTCCGCCTAGCTCTCTTATTCCGAAAGGGAAGGGGTGCAAATCTGATGAGAATGGATTTTTGCCATGAAAGACCAACAGAGAAGTCTGGCTGTGTCATTGAGTTCCTTATTCTGGCTGCGGGTTTCACCCAACCCTAACCAAACAAAACACCTTTCTTTGTTCAAAATCAAATTTTGAACAATCAGACATTTGTTTGATATTGATACACTTGAAGCTGACTTAAAAAACATTCTCTTATGCCCTGTGTTTAAAATGTCATGAATGTCCTTGTAACCAACTCATATAACTAACTTTGATATTTGAATTTCAAAATGATCTCAATCAAAAGTTTATCAATAGGAAGAATTTCAAAAGACACAAAAATAATACAAAGACTGTGCATAGATATACATGGTGTTTACCTTAAAGGAAATACAACAGTCTATATAATTATTCAAGTTGCATGCATCCATTGAATCTTGCCAAAAATTGCAAAAATAGTTGCTATGAATTTTTTTTTTTTAATTTGAAAAATGCAGTGACACCTAAAATTGCCTCTACTGCTCTATTGCTGACCACTTATTACCTGCATGTGATGCATATCACTTAACCCATATTGCTTTTAGTATCATTTTCCTTGCTTGTCTCCCTAGCATGTTATAATATCATTTTTACAAACATACCAACACTGGTAAAACGAGGTATACTTTACCTCTTTTGGGATCTTTTTTCTGTAGTTTTATAAAAAAAAATTTATTTGAAGTTAAAGAACATTTGTTCCTAAAAAAAAAAGAAAAAAGAAGAAACAGAAAGGCCTAAAGGTATATTTAATTTTAATTATATTGTTTAATCATAAATTTCGAGGTTGTGGAGAAAAGATCCTTTCATACTGATGGTATTAAAAATAAAATATAATAAGGAATTGTTGGTGGTGGCACTACCCAATGTATTTTTTGTTGTTCATAACATTAGTTTTGCATGCTTATTGTAACAATTTTCATAAGATTTGAATTGAGTTAAAATAATTATAATCACACTTTCTTTCATAGTAGAAATTTCCCCACCAATCTAAAGAACCATTAACCCCTGTGGCATTTTTTTTATTTTGAGGTGGTCTAAATTTGTCACACTATTTTTATTATGGGAAAAGTAAGTAGAGGAAAGATCATGTATGTTCATGATTCTGTTCTACTTAATAAAATAAATATTTTTCTGAATTTGTTTAAAAAAATCATTACATTAGTATTATGTAAAATGATTTACGTGTAGTAGTTAAAAAAACATCTCACTTTCATACTAATTTACTGCTGCTTTTATTTATTATAAACTTTTCTGCTCGATAGTGGTATTTTCCTGAGTTGCTTAGATACCATCACGATTTGTTAACACTTTCCAGACCTGCCAACTTCCCACTGGGAAAATTCTCGCTCACTCGCCGAGATTCCCATTTCATGCGTCGTTGAAGATCTCGCTCACACGCTCGATGAAAAAGAAGAAAAAAGTTTGGTTGGAAAAAGAAAAAAAATCTGACTTTGGTTTCGAAAGTGAATGTAGACACCCAAACCATTATCGATTTGTTGTGAAATTTATTGTTGTTCGATCACATTATAAACTCAGTCGTAGTCTTCGTGTACTCGATCATCGATCGGGACGTAATATGAAAATAACAGCCACGCCTGTTTATATTGTATGGGTATGATCAGTATGTATCGATTTTCAATGTTGATTCGATTACCCGATTTTGAAACGTACCAAATATTTTCAATTTCATCTGCATGTGTATTTTTTTTTTTTTTTAGATCCCTTTTAAGTTTTGTATATTTGTTTTTGCTTCTTCTCAATCTGGTTTGTGGTGTTTTGATCATGCTTCTTATCAATTACTGCCGACATCGACACTCCAACAGCTGCATTTGTTCCAGATGCGAATCCGGTCACTAGATCTCAACTTGCGAATGGCATTTCTCGAAAGTATTCAGTGGTCCTGATTTTTACTATAAAAATATGCGGATTTGCTAGGTGCATATGAATTACAACTTATAGTTATTGATAAATGTGCAAATATACAATTGGAAACAAAACCCTATTTCAGATTTGTTCAAATAAACAAAAATGATCAATCGCCGTATTAAAACGTCAGTATAGAACACCCTTTCGAGCATTTACTTCTTAAAAATCCTAAATCATTGCTTTTAAAAAAATTTAAAAGTGGGTGATATTCTGTTTTTCCGATTATCATTTGAAGCTCCGTTGTTTTTTCTCGCCTCTGGTGTTTATTACCAATACCTTCTTGTTGTGGGTTGTTTTTTTAATGGTTTTTTGTTTTGTTTTTGTTTTTTTGTTTCAAACTCAACAGCGGTTTCTACAAAATATCTGTAGTTGGACGTATATAGGAACTGCTAATCCAGTGTACATGTAACTGAATATGATTGGGTTAGCAGATGCATTTTCAGCAAAGTTACAAACCTTCAGTAGAATGTATCGATAATAAGTGTTATCGCCTCTTATCTGCCATGACGATGTCCCAGCCCCCATTCCTGTCTGACTGATAATCTGATTGAAGATAAAAAAAACATTTATACTAAAATACCAGATGAAATTTACTTTTCTTTGTTGTTATAAATCTTATTAAATCTTATTGTGCATTACAGAATGCCTACCTCTGCTTACATGGGAGGGGGGGAGAACTGGCACAAGTGGTAGCACCTTGGTCTCCAGTTTGGGAGATGCGCGGTTGAATCTCACGATCGTTAAAAGTATTTGTCTGATTTCTTGCTTGACTGGTTGGGTCAGCGTTTAATGTGACCGACTGAGACAGAAGTCCAAGTCTGCCTGTTCTGTCATGCGTGCATGAAATTGTCAGATGTCATCCATGGGGCCGATCTTGATAATAGCCTATATAGTGCTACGTTGGATGATTAGGAACCATCTCATTCTCTACGAAGAGTGCTAGATCTAATTCCAAAAGAGCAGCGTATACGTGGTTTCATTTTATAAAACAGATTTAGAAACAGCAGTCTGTAAAAGCTGTGTAGAATCATGCAATCTTATCTAACTCAATCTAGAAAACTGCGCCAATGTTGCCAAACCACACCCCTAACTGAAGCAGCTGTGCCATGCATTTATTTCATTGCTGGACATTCCTTCCAGTTCAGCTGCATGTGAGTCCTCTGTTTTGATAAGGAATGTGATAGACCATAGAGGCTCTTTTGGGGATGGCAGCCTTGAGCCCATTCTTATACCTAAATCTGTCCAGCACCATGACCCAAAGAATATCTGCAATGAAGTCCTGGAAGAAGAGGACATATATATATATATATATATATATATATATATATATATAATATATATATATATATATATAAGCATTTCACACGATGTGGGGGGATCTAAACATTCTGATATTTCTCAATTCCCTCTTTGACCCTTAGGAAAAAAAGCAAGGAAAAAAAATTACAAAAACAAAAAACCCTCTTGTTCTATAGATTGAAATGTCCATAGTTTCTGCTTTAAACATTGCAGAATTGACCCAAGCTGGCATTAGCAACTTTTAGCTTTTATTGAAACTTTTAGCTTTTATTGATCAAACTCGACAATGGCATTAGACAAGATGTTGACTGTATTTATTTAGATGATATGATAGTTTATGATTTTCCACAACAAGAAGGTGGGACCTTTAAACTGACATCTTAAGATATTGTAATATTACCGTGGCTAGCTTCATTGCATATTAATGTGTGAAAGACAGTCAAATACAGAGATACCCAGGGAGAGACAGCAGAAGGGATGGAGAGTGAGAGAGACCAGTGAAGGAAAGAGAGGTCGCAAAATGAAAAGTGAGTGAGAGAGACAAAGGAAGGAAGGGAACAAGAGTAAAAGAAGAGAAAGCATGAGGGAGAAAGAGAACAAACAACTTTCAACAAGGAATTGTATGAAGGCACCATGCGTGAATGGTAAACTCCTACTTTCTGGTCAGTGCAATAACCGTGATTCTCAGTCTTGAGCAGCCAGATGTTCACACGTGCATGTCAAAACTCTTTTGTTCTCTGCCCATAGAATAACAATTGATGGGAGTTAGCGATTGAGAAAGAATGATTTTTTTAAATAGTGCCAAGCGTGGCTGGTTTTATTGTTCTTTGTGAATGTTAGCATACCAGTTGCTGGTATCGAGTGATTTCAAAGATCAGCTTGCTTTTTTGCAGTACTCTGCTTTATAAATTTAGGCATAATTATTATTGACAGTTGGGCTTTCTCTATTATTAGAATGCAATTTTTACTCCTCATCTCTAACTTCGTAACGACTAGAGGTACACAGTTCAATCTTATCCAGACCTTGGTCCCGCATACACAATTATGCATTTACTATCTGTCTAAAGTAAATGTAAATTCATGGACTACAGGTTTGGAATGTGAAAAATTACCTTTTTTTCTTGTTGTTTCTGTCTGTGGTGTTTTATTTTTCATTTATTTTTTTCCCTATGTTTGCTTCTTGAGTTTATTGGAATCTGCCCTTTTTACTTTTCAAATTTTTTTTTTTCCAAAACCCAATGTAGATACCCTCTAGTTCTCCCCTCCAAATCATATGCATTGGCTTCACGCTTGGTTCAGGTGTCACTGCCTTTAGCTGTTCTTGTTTCTTAATTGCAGCCACGTTTTTCGCAGATCTCTCTCTGGTGAGACTCGTGACCCTGAGGGAATTAAACCCAGGTCACTACGCTTTACATGGAGTATGAAAACAACTAGTGCTATGGATCCAAACGATATGATGAAAGAGATCAGAAAGGTAATTACAAATAGACATTTTAGAAAATAAAAACTTTACAGTAGTGCTGATGACAACTATTTCACAGTGATCTCAAAGTAAAACCAATAAAGTCAAATCCATGTGCTAAAAAACAAATAGGCTGACCAAAAATGCTTTATTAATGGATATTAAAGTTTCTGAATACGAAAGTCAATACTCATGTTATATGATTTATAGTCTCTTTATTTAACTCTTGAAGTAAAAGAAGGTGTCCATGTATTTTCAAGACTATCTGGGTTCACCATATTTCCTGGGTTTCACTTTTCAATTACATTCTACCTCATAAATAGATCTATGTATGGTGAGACACAGAGAGAGAGAGAGAGAGAGAGGGAGAGGGAGAGGGAGAGGGAGGGAGGGAGGGATGGATGGAGGTGAGTGGGTTGTTTAATAAGCAGTAGCAGTGACATCTTTTTAAGATGCTCGAAAGATGCATTGTGAACGGTTATAATGGTGGGAGAGACATTTTTTGCTAAACATTTTTTTTTCATTTCTTATCAGGTGCTGGATGCAAATAATTGTGATTATGAGCAACGTGAGCGTTTCTTGTTGCTTTGTGTGCATGGCGATCCCAACACAGACAGTCTTGTTCAATGGGAGATGGAAGTTTGCAAACTGCCAAGACTTTCCCTAAATGGAGTCAGGTTCAAACGCATTTCTGGGACATCCATAGGTTTCAAGAACATTGCATCAAAAATTGCAAATGAACTGAAGCTCTAACAGATATTTTAAGCACTATTTATTGTGGATCACTAATATTTTTCCTCTATTTTGAGACATGGCATACTTGTCGGACATCTTGGGGATCCAAAAATTATATTTCGTGCATCTTTAAGTTGTCTCCATTTACAGAGAGTCGATTTTCCCCCTTCTAAGCAAGTCTTTTGCGTGTTCATTATATATATTGCCATTTCAGAGACATTTTGGTAAAGCTCTTATATATTTTAAGAGAATCTACTTGCACACAGGAATGGCACCACTAACTTGGAAACTAAAATGAACTTGAATCAACTTTGAGCTGATTGAGATTTTTGCATTAACATTGAATAAATTCTTACTTGTGGGAAAAGACTTATAAGCTGTTAGGAACCTTATATAGAACTTAAAAGTACTGTTAAAGAAATATGAAGTACCTATTAGTTCTTACCATATTTGTATTTGATAAATTATTAATTTTTTTTGTTTGGAAAAATAATTGTCTTATTTTCCTCTTGGTTTTTTCTTTTCTGTGACTTACTCTCAAGTTCATACAAAATAGCTTGTCGATGTGAATTTAGTCACCGGTGCCATCTCTTCATTTCAACGTATAGTTTTGGCATGTCATCAATTTGTTTGAATTAGAGATGAGGAAATAAACCTGGGCCTTTAACATGTCTTTCTAAGTATCTTTTTGGGGGACATTTTTTTTTTTAGGAGAAACAAAAAAATTTACAGCACAAAAAAGGCAATAAAAAAAATTATGCACTTTGATAGAATAAAAATAGATTGGATGCTCCTACCTTGCTATCAAAAAGTCTAATGAGTATTAGTCTAACAATGACCAACAGTACAAATTATTAGTACATATATTCTGTCATTAAAGATCCCAGTATTCCTTCTGCCCCCCCCCCCCCCCCCCCCCATCCACAAACAACAACACAAAAACCCCGCTTTTCTCTCTGCCCCCCCCCCCCCCCCCAAATAAAAAATAAAAAGAAAAAAGAAATTCAAACTGAATACTTAGCAAGTTCGTTTCAAGCACTTGATCAATTATGTTTCCTCTCAATAGTTTTAAAATATGAATTAAGGTTTGTTGATTATATTTTTTGTACTGCTATCTTGAGTTATTTGTTATGTGCAATTATTGCAGAGGATCAACTGTCCACTTAAGAGTAATGGAATTGAGAAGGATGTTGTAAAAAGCTTTTATAGGGAATGCTTGATGTCAGCACAAACTTGCTCATTTTTTTCTTAAGAAATCATCCTGTATTTGTTTTAAGGCTGTGCGAGATCCCATTGTTATTAATTTTTTGTTATATTTTAGTTTTGGTTTCATTAGCAGGGACATCCAAATAAACACTCATGTTAACTCATTTATGTGATACTCTCTTGCCCATGCTTGGTTACTTTGAGAATTGTAAATTTTGTACAAAAAAAGTGTTCTTTACTGTATAGCAAGAGTGTTTATTAAACTTGAGTGATTTTCACTCTCAGCACTGTGTTAGGTGATCCTTAGCACTGTGTTAGATGTTTCTGTTAGAATTAGAGGGATTCAGTATCTAAGCCCCTGGAAATCAGTAGATGGGCAGCAGACAACGCCGATTTTTTCCACTTAAATCAATCTTGCTTCTTAGGAACTTCTTTCATAAATTCTTACTTCTGTCTGATTACAAAGGGCACATAAGTCAATTTTGTACTCAGTGTTTTTGCTTTTATCCTCTGTACGCTGTCAATTTTATTTGTTTAGTTTGGCATACTTGATGTTGGCATACATATGTGCCTCAAAATAGCTGGATAGATTTGGGGAAGAAAAAAGCAAGTGCGCGCCTGTGTGTATTGGTTATTTTTATTTACAGAGGTCTTGTTTTCAATTTTTCTGATTTTTAGTTGCATGCACCAATCACAATTTTCCCCCAGAAGCATTGAAATTGTCAATGTTAAATATGCTTTTAATCTATGATCAAAAGCATTAAGAAGTCATGAAACTGCTGAAATCTGAAACAGGATGTTTTTTCCCTCGTTAATTTCTCATGGAAAGTTCAATTGAAGTTACAATTGTACTGCATTATTTCATAGGAAAAAATTAGCGGTGTGAACACCTTGAGCAGTTATATCAATTTTCAAAGAAAACTGAAAAGGCACAGAGTGGTCTATGAGTAAGATACTAAATTTAATTGGCCACAATCAATAAGTAAAACATTACAAGCTTAGTCCTAAACAAGATTGGACCATGCAAATCAAATATGAAATTAGGTAGTAAATTTCCTTTTTACTTGTCGCTTTTATTTCAAACCGCAGTAGTTGTATTATTACACATTTAGTTAATTAGGCTGTGCCAAGCTTCAACATGATTGTAAAATTCTACAACTTAACAGATTATTGAGTATAATCCTAAACAATGTAATGGTCACCTCATAAATAACCTATTTTATTAATACCTAAAAACTTCAATTCAACAATAAAATGATTTTTTGGTGATTATTGGTAAATTCTGAACTGTTTTCAGCTCTAATTGAACTGTAGTAGTACTGGGATTCTTAAAAAAAGAAAATAACCAAAAAGTAAAGGGGTATCAATTCTTACGCACAGGTTTTAAAAATTCAGGGAGCTGATTTTAGTTTAATTTGTTTGTTGCTGACAGATTCCTTTGGCTGTGTTCACTTGTATGTAGTTTTTAAAGTAGGTTTTTCAACTGTTCACTCTTTAAAATGGCCTTGAATGCTTCCTGAATGTATAAGTATAACTAAGTGGTGACATCACAGTCTCAAGCCTTCTTTAAGTTTGCTTGGTTATTTTAACATCACAAAGGAGCGTTAGTCCATAGAAACATGTTAGTGGATGTGGATGTGTGTTCGCCTGGGCAGCGAACTGTGACTGTTCATGTGTGTACTGTGTCCAAGATGCCATACTCCAGTCACTGGTCAGTGTATTGCATGTGAGGCTAGCTGTTATTTGTGAAACTTTGCATAACATTAGATGTTACGCTTGTGGCAGGATGCTTCCATGGTACTGAAAAGAAGAGAGCCGAGTAACGCTCATTGAGGTTGCAACTTAATATGCAAATGATATATTAGTTAGTTATGACTCATCCTCACAGTGCATTAGAGGAAGACAAAAGGGTACCTAATGCCTGTATTATTAGTGATGTTTGTACCGCTCTGTTTCATGATAGTGAATTGAGATGCTCCCTGTTGAATAATTTTCTTTGCATCCAAAACATTCTCTTTTCAGCAATCTTGTCATTTTTTTCTTATTTAATTTGTTGGTTGTGCTTATGTAGTTAGAACTCATTTTTGGATATAGGGAAATCAGTTATGTCGATGGATAATTTACCGTTGTAATATGTTGAATTTGGAAAGTATGTCTTCACCGTTCCCTTACCTCAATGGCCTTCATTGCTCTTTTTAAGGTGTATGAGATTTTTATGCATATGGGATATAATACTGTGTGAAAGGTGTTTTTCAGTGGAACTTGTCCAGCACAGATGATTATATTGCTTAAGTGATGTATCTATTGATATTACTAGTGTATTTTAAACTGAGTGTGAAAGTTATTGGTGGCAAGTTGTGAAAGAGCGGTCCACATGATTTGTCTATGTTGATAAGCATTCTGTACATCAATTTTTATTTGTAGCATTACATATTAATCCTGCAGATGGAGTCATAGCACATGCAAAATTTAAGTTAAAAGAATATTATTTCTGATGTGCACAGAGACTCTTTCTCCAGATTTCCATATACCTGTAAATGTTGCTGTCAATTATACAAAAAATGTTCTTGGAAGAAACTATTGTGTGCACAGTTTTTTATTTACTAACCCTAAAACAACCTATTCAATTGATTCTGCAGAGATACCTATTTCCATCCTATACTCATAAATTGTTTATTTTCAACCTTTATGCAATCTTTTCCTTAAAAAAAAAAAGTTTTAAAGAAAATAAAATTTGTGCTTTTATTTGGAAATCATTTGTAGATTGTGGGTTGTTTTTGTGTGTGTTACATTAGATCTTTTTTACTGTTAAATGATATCCTTTCAATATTTGTTAAAAGCGTTGCTATCTCTGGATTGGATTAAAAAAAAAAGGAATTTTCGAAAACTTCTTTTTTTGTACATTAAATGACTCATAAAAGGGGGGCGCGGTGGCCCTGGCATAGAACATCGGCCACTTGCGCGAAATGGTCGTGGTTCGATCCTTGGCAATTTTGCTCCCTACTGGTTGGGTTGGTGCCAGTTAAATGTGATCGGCTGGGACAGTAGTCATGGTATCACCGCCCTGTCTCATGTGAGGCAACACATAAAATTGTTAGTCCACAATATAGATATAGAGTGCTGATGTTGGACGTTAAACCAACTCAACTACAACTACGAGTCCTAAAGCAATGTTTGCCAATGTTCATGTTTAAAACCCAAAATCAATGGGGAAAAATAGGGCATTAATAGGGTTTGGAGAAAGAATGTGTGTTGTATTTTAACAAATGAGACAGCCTTGAAGGAAGCATGTTGCCCAGAACAGACCAATTGTGTCAGAAAATTTTGAACAGGGTTATTGTTTTTCTCCTGTGTATACTTATCTAGAGTTATAAATCTTGTAACATATAGTCTTATTGTAGTTCTGAAATGTCACTCACTACCCAGGGATTTACAATTTTTACAAAATGTAAGTGTCATCTTTTTGGACATCTGAATTGTAAACTGAAATAATTTTGTGTATATGCCAAGACTAATCATCCGAATGCTTGTTGTGGCGTAAATCTTGGAGGATTGTAAGTTCTTTCACTTGTTCAACTGGTTGTTTACTGAGGCACTGTGTGAATCTAGCTTTTCGTTATTTATTTTGGTTGGAAAATCCAGTGACTTAAATCCCAACTTTGCTTTTAGTTAACAAAACAAAAAACAACATAAAAACAAACACTGTTCAAGTTGAGAAGTCTGTTTACTATGATGGTAAAGGGAGATTCGAAGAAGGCATGAAAAGCTGGAAAGCCACACTGCATGTGTGAGTGTGTTCTGAATGGTGATGATATTCAGGTAAAACATAATTTATAATTATTCCTTAAAAGTTTGCACTGTGAAATTTTTCCACACCCCCCAAAACTGCCTTCTAAGGTCTCTTATTTAAGAATGAAACAATGTTTAGTCAGCCTTTTTGTATTAAATGCCTAACACTGTGTGTGACCCCTGTGATTTCTTCTACCATTTTCATGTTGTTTTTTTGTCTTCATACGTATGAATTGTAAAGAAGCCATTCTTTGTAATAAAATGTGCTGCAATAACTTTTGATTCAGATTAAAAAATTGTATCATTTTGTATTGCTATTGTATGTCCCTGCACCTTCTTAGTGCACACATGTACTGGGGCAAATTACTTTATTTCATTCACTAATGCACGTAACATGCTTATTTTGATACATCTAATAAACTATTGAAAAGTTCTGGGAACCAGTCTGTGAGTGTCGCACTAATATTGTGTGGAGTATGCCTATGATGGTTAGAGTCTGGTTCTTTCATGGATATGTGATACTAGTTCTTTCTCTCTCAAATTTCTTAAATGGAAACTGAAGGTGTGAAAATCAAATGATCAGCAAATGGTATTTTGCAGTTTGTAAGGAGAAAACGTAATTATCTGACCACCTGTAGTGTTGTCCACAAATTGAAACCCAGTAAAATGTATGAAAATGTGACTTCATCCTTTTTTCTGTTTTTGTTGATTTTTGTTTGTTTTTTCTCTGTGTCCATCTAGTAGATACAAGTAGTAATCGTATTAAACTATATAAAAGGGTTTGTTTCAAGACTAAGTAAAGGCAGCCAGCTGAGGGTGTATACTGTATAACAGTTAATAGGGGGACCCTAGGGATCATTATGATTCAAACACCTTACATTTTGCTGCTTGAGTTTTGTTCAAGAATACATGGTTGTAAAATCGGTGGATTCAGCATAAGTTTGGTCTCAAGGGCATGCCTGAAAATAAGACTTGCTAGGAAGACAAAAGTTGGATTAATTTAGCGATCAATAAAAATTGTTTGTGGACCTTGCATTATAACAACATCGTACTCGGCGAAACCTCGTTCGTAACGAAGACAATCTTAGGGACGTTTTTCTATATATAAATCCTGTATATATAGACCTTGGGCCTAACGAATAGATATAACGAAAACCTCGGACGAAACAGTTTAAAATTCGAGACAGCGCAAAAATAGTTGGCATTAAAATCTTTAAAAATGACGTAAAATTGAATTTAAAAAATGATAAATAGGCAATTGAGTAAGAATGTTTCACATGGCTAAGTAAGAATGTTTCACATGGCTAAGGGTGGTCATAGCAATAATGGTTGAAATGGTCATAATATTAATAATAGTAATAGTGGTAGTAATAATAATAATGATAATTATTAATAGTACATGTAATTGTGATAACGGTAATGAGGACTACACTAGTAATAGTAATGATAGTAATACATTATAGTAATAGTAATAATAATAATAATATAATAATAATAATAATAATAATAATAATAATAATAGTAATTGTGATAACGGTAATGGGGACTACAGTAGTAATAGTAATGATAGTAACAGTAAGAATAATAATAATAATAATAATAATAATAACAACAACAACAACAACAACAACAATAATAATAATAATAATAATAGTGATAATGATGATGTTAATAATAGGGATAATGATGATGTTCATAATAATAATAATAGTAGCAGTGGTGATGGTGGGGATAATGGTTAATTTAATGGTGGTAGAGTTAGCAGTAATCGCAACAATAGAGACAAAGTTATGGTAGTGATAGGGGTATTGTCTCAACCTATCCTCCCTTTCCACTTTAGAACCTCCAAAATTAGGGGGGGGGGAGTATGGTTAGGTTTATACAAATATGCTCTCTAGTGGCCTCGAAGCCAGGTACAAACGGTTTTTTACCGGGAAAAAAATTTGTACTTGGCTTCCAAGCCACTAAAGAGCATACATATATATTCACTTATGTTAGTACTCAGCGCATACTTAAGTACATGAAGGACATTGGTGTATATTATAATAAAATTTAACTATGATAATCTTACACATGGATCTTTTAAAGTATTGTATATACCCTTCACTTTTAACCAAACTTTTCCCGCACAATTTTTATTTTTACTACTCAGAGAGATAAAGGAGTCACCGTTGCTACTAGTATAATGCATTAACTGTCTTAGGGCATCATGGGCACAACATAGCTGATACCGCGCTGACGTGCCATAAAACAAACTCACTCACTCACTCACTGGCCCTTGCTTCGGCGGGTACACGTATACCTACGGAAGCGCATGCTTCGGTAGGTACACTAAACCTAGCCTGTAGATTAGATCTACAGAAGGGTTTGACTATAAAAGGTGACAAGCTTGGGGCGTTTATCCGTTACCATTATTGCCGCTGATGATCAGAATATCAAAGCATACACATGTAATGATAACCAGAATCGTTGAGAAGAACCACAGCAAGAAAAAAAACACAAAATGGCTAAATTAAGGGAAAACAATGAAAGCAATGATGGATCGGGAAATGAGGAGGGACATGCAATCACCAAGGTTACTATTTAAGCACGTCACTAAATGAATTTATTGTATTTTGTCATAGTTGAATCCAGATCTAGATTACACCGCTTTTACAGAGCTAGGTCTATAACAAAGCAAATGAAGGGGCGGGGGCTGTTGATTTGATAATAACTTTTTGATTCTATATTTGACTAGTTAGCCCAAAGACTTGGACTAGGGGTTGTATAAGAACAATGCATCTATGTAGCTACAGTAGATTCACGCCTAGATTTAGATCTTGTCTCTAAAGATCGTAAATCATGGCATAGATCCGATGGGTCTAAGGTATATTAATGATCTAACCCTAAAAGAAAAAGAAGTATGGTTCAAGATATATATCTAGACTCACTTGCATTCTCTTTCCTTTCCTCTCGATTTGAATTTGCCTTGATGAGTGCATCGGAAGTTAACTCAAACGTAAACAAAGGTGGCCCTGGGGTTTAACATCGGCGTCCGACGCAAAAGATCTGGGTTCGACCGATAGCCATTGCGCTCCCTGCTGGTTGGGTCGGTGTCAGTTTAATGTGATCGGCTGAGACAGGCGTCATGGTATCCCCGCCCTGTCTCGTGTGTGGCAGCACATAAAAGTGTCAGACGTCAGTCTTGGGACCCGTCCACAATATAGCCTATATTGCTTACGTTGAACGTTAAACCAACTCAACAACAACAAAAACAACAGCAACCACAACAACGTCTCTACAGGCCTTAGTTGGACATTTGCTTTTTCAATAGACAAATTACCGCTACCTTTTACAAGTACTTCATTAAGTGTATCTCGCCTTTTCTTGATCACTTGAAAAGTTTTGGAAGTTCTTCCCACAAAAAGATTCAGGTTTAGTGATACTTCGTCTAGAACCGGCTCCAAGGAGGTTGCCATGTTATTGTTGAACCTTTCAGGCATTCAAGATTGGACAGAAATAACAAATAGAAAAGAAAGAAGGTCCAAGAAAGAAAGTAGAATAGCGCCTGTTTAAAAAAAAACAACACCTTTGTCGTGATTGGATTGCTTAAAATAGTAACAACGAGAATTTTGATGACGTATTGCGCACGTGTACCTACCGAAGCAAGCGCTTCGGTGGGTACACGTGTACTCACGGAAGCATAACCTAAATTTATTGTTTGATGTATTGAAGTTGAGTACTTTTTTTGCCTACCTGTGGATCGATAGAAACATTTTCCTTTGCAGTGGTTGGTTCACATGTCTTGTCACTCTTTTTTGTACTGGTTTATTGTGGATTTTTACTTCACTAGGGTCCAGCCCTGTTGAGTCCTAATTTGGCATTTAGGTCTACGTCTTTGCTGTAGACTCCTAATCCTATGCTAACAATGCTTCCTTTTTTGGATCCGTATGTATAGATTTTTTAGCTGTTCTGGTCGTTTCATTTAGGTGTTCCAGGGTTTGTGCTTTCAGTTTGTCTTATTGCTCTAAAGGCAGCTGCTTGGATATTGTCGATTTTTCAAGGGTTGTTTGGTGAGTTTGTTCATAATTTCTTGCCCATAATTGGTCGCTTTGAAGTACAAGTGGGCCGTCCCAAAATTTACTGTTTTGAGACACTTGACTCTAAAAGTCACCAATTATGTAAACGGTCCTTCTACTAGTGTTTTGTAGTCGCGTAGGGGGGTATGTAGGTTTTTTCGGCTGAGTGTTTTTAGTAGTCCAAGTTATTTTCGGGCTTTTTGGCTTAGTAGTTCTATGTGTTCTGAGTAGTAGCAATTTTTGTCGAATGTAATTCCTTGGAATTTGGTCGATTTTTCGGTTGTGATATCGTGGAATCTAATGTTCTTTGGAGTTCTTCATTACCCCAGATAATCGCCGCTTTGGTTTTGTGCCTGTTGTTTTTTTTTAGTTTAAGTCCTAGTTTCCTTACTTGTATGAGTTTGGTACCCTGTTCTCCTAGTTGTTTGATTTTTTTTTTTAATTTTACGTTTGCTCTAATTCGCTGATTTTCTTAAGTTTTCCACGTTTTTCAAAGTGCACAGTCGCCTGCAAATTGGCTGAGCTCAGTGTTGGGGTCAGTGATGGTTAATCGTTGAAGAGAGTGGAGGATACAAATACTCATTGTGGGGTTGTGGGGTACCGTTTGTTTGTCCTTTGGTGGATGAGAGTTTATTCCCTACTTTTACTTGAAATGTCCTGTCTTGCCCAAAATGTTGGATGTAGTTGTACATTCTGCCACGTATTTTCATGTGTTTAAGGTTTTTTAGAAGTATCCTAAGTCGTACACAGGAAATTATTGTATTAAAAAAAGTTACAAAATTTTAATTGACAACATTGCAAAAAGTTACAAAATCAACCAAAGTTGTGATCGCAACTTTCCGCGGGGACAGATATTCTCAGCCAGGCTCAGTCACCATGCACTGTGTCTACACACAAGTATCAATAGACTATGGTCGAAAATTGACATTGCAGAGATCTATCCCCCTGTATTACAGAAGTCGTGACTGTTTTCCAAAACCATTAGCTTTTTAATCAATAAATACAGGTGAACCCTGATAAAGTCAACCCCTTGACACTGGAAAGAAGTGGCCAACAACTTTAAGCAAGAGTTTATTTTATCAAGTTCAAACCTTAACTGAGACCATCCATGTGTATCTTAGGCCTCGAACGCAGTGAGTACAAACACAAACAAGTCTTTTGTGACCTGTCGTAAAAAAGTTATAGAGAACGCGCTTTGCAGTGAAGTGAAGTTATGTTGTTGTCACTGCGTTTCCCGAAGGAACATGAGCTAAAGCTCTTAAATGGACATAGTCCAAACAAAATTTATTAACTCTGAGATAGCCAAAGAAAAGATGAATGTTTGATGTAGGAGGAAATGTGTAATGAGAATGGACAATTGGAGCTTTATTTTTTCTATTTTTAATCAAGGTGTTGACCCATACATAGGGATGGATCTGCTGTGTTTAAAAAGCAAGGTCATACTGATATAGAAAATGAGAAGGAATACTGAAAACATATTTTTACAAGACTATCAACTTTCAAGGATGAAATGAAGAGACAGTATGATATAAATTATAAATTGTATTCATTAATGTATCATTACAGACAAGATCAAGTTAAAACCATCGACTATATAGGGATTTACATCTTGAAATTACATAAGGCATGTCTCTAAACAGGTTGAAATAAAAAGGAATTAAATTCTTTACTTAAATACTTTAAGATAATTATATACATTAGCAGTAGCACCAACCAAAATCAAATGTAATTTTAATTCAACATGTGTCACAATTAAAAAGATTCTTTACATAAAATTGTGCAAAACGTCTGTGACTTCACGCCCATGAATGCCTGTGTTATCAATGTACACTTCTACATCTGCTGGGCCTAAGTGAGGGGAAAATACCACACTCAGCACCCTGTGAGTCGGCAGATTGAGACTCGATGAACTTTCTCCAGGTCTCTGGTGTGTTGGCTGAGGATCTTCACAGCCCCGCGACAAAGATGAGCGCCGCATCATTATTCTCGAATTGACTTGGTTGGCCCACGTAAGGCCGAGGGCTGGAGTCACTTTGCTGGGGCCTGCCTTGTCCATGCTAGTAGTCCAAGTTATTTTCGGGCTTTTTGGCTTAGTAGTTCTATGTGTTCGCTATGTACCATGACGACAACCAACAAAGGCTTAATTTAACTGTTGCAAAATCTCTTGTTTTGGCTCACATGGAAAGACAAGCCACAATGTTTGCACATCATGAGCCCACCAGACAAAACATTGCCTCTGTGTTGTACGTCTCTTCGCTCAGAACCAAAACAGGCAGCACAAAAACCATCCAAAAAATCTGCAAAAAGATACAAGGCAGCTAGAAAGCAAAGACAGTGCTCCTTCTTACTAAGTCGACCGCATTCAAACATTGCTCTGATTGTTTTCCATCTTTCCTATCACTTCATCTCACTGGTAAGGTTTTTGCGTGCTATGCATGTATCCTCTACAAATTTTTCGACATATGTTCTTTGCTGCCTTCCCTCGCTTCTTTTTCCACATGACTTGCTTCCCATAGAATCAGTTGGTGTGTAAGTTCATCCTTGTCCCTTACATCAACGATTGCTGATCCTAAAATACCTATCTTTTTTGTCGTTGTTACATGGGTTTCAATATAGAGCAATGCTCATGATTTTATCCCTCCAAGTTAAGCCAAGTTAGTGTATGCATGGTCTAGTTTCATGTTTGATGCTTTTGTTAGAGTTCATGTTTCTGTCAGAACTCTTCAAGTGATTAGATCCATGTTGTATCTTATCCGAATCCATTATATTCACTGCATGAATTGTATTTGTCACGGCTAAACAGTTTGTGTTAAACATATTGTGAGAAATGCTATGTTGAGAACATTCTTTTAATTTCAACATCTGTACAAAGCCTCTGAATACCTTGTACTAGCGGTTTGATACCTTTTGCTTGTTGCAAGATACATTTTGTTTGTAGCACTTGTTCGACAGTGGCACTACAATGTGTATTTTCATAAATTCTATTCAAGTCCAGTGTTATGCTATGTGTATTTCGTTTTAGTTTAAACAAGTTAGAGTATGGGTGTGATATATATCCACTTGCTAGTAATTATATTTCTGTATAAATAGTTTACGGATGTGATAGTACACCCATTTACCTGGAAAGGTTAAAATTTCAACCAGAGATAACTCACACTCCATTACTAATATTTAAAATTTTAACCCTTGAATCAGATCACACCATATACGTTTAGGATTACATTAAGTTTCAGCCAAATCTGAACAGTACAACTCAAAGGCAAATTACTGATCTTTTTGATCACACCCACTTGTCGCGGAAAGGGTTAAAGCAAGATTTGAATTTTAAAGGGGGGTTGTACAGCACACTAAAAGTACTACCCATAACCATTACTTTTTTCTATGTTTACCAGGGTGGCTGATGCAGAAGGATTCTATTTGGCCATGCTAGCGAACAACCATATTTGGCCCTGGTAAATAATATTTATTAGCCGATATGTGGATCTCAAAGATCCTATGTACTAAATGGATCAATTTCTTATAAGTGGCATGACTTGTTGGCTGACTGGAAACCTTTCCAAACTTACTAATTTAGCAATTCTTCATAACATAATTTAACTAAGAATTTATATAATTATCTAGATTTGAGATAGGCAGCGTTTGAAATTGTAAAACAGTTGTTCATTTCTAGACTTGTTTTTTTCCCACCATTAGTCTGTAATGGGCCCGACAAGAGTATTTTAAAAAATTGTTATAATGTAAAAAACCTAAACTCCGTTCTCAGTATCGGAAAAACAAAAAATAAGGAGTAAAGTACTGCAACAAACTCACATGTCATCATGACACTGACAGTATAAAGTTCTCTTTTTGTACCTTCTAAAATGTTTTATATTTAAGTTAAAAGAATGTCCACTGACATCTTGACTTAAAATATTTCAAAGAATTGTGTTGTAATATCATAGTTCAGTTTAGAGTGCTATATTTGAAGTAGTTTAGTTATTATGTATTATAGGAACATGAGCTAAAGCTCTTAAATGGACATAGTCCAAACAAAATTTATTAACTCTGAGATAGCCAAAGAAAAGATGAATGTTTGATGTAGGAGGAAATGTGTAATGAGAATGGACAATTGGAGCTTTATTTTTTCTATTTTTAATCAAGGTGTTGACCCATACATAGGGATGGATCTACTGTGTTTAAAAAGCAAGGTCATACTGATATAGAAAATGAGAAGGAATACTGAAAACATATTTTTACAAGACTGTCAACTTTCAAGGATGAAATGAAGAGACAGTATGATACAAATTATAAATTGTATTCATTAACGTGTCATTACAGACAAGATCAAGTTAAAACCATCGACTATATAGGGATTTACATCTTGAAATTACATAAGGCATGTCTCTAAACAGGTTGAAATAAAAAGAATAATAAAAAGGAATTAAATTCTTTACTTAAATACTTTAAGATAATTATATACATTAGCAGTAGCACCAACCAAAATCAAATGTAATTTTAATTCAACATGTGTCACAATTAAAAAGATTCTTTACATAAAATTGTGCAAAACGTCTGTGACTTCACGCCCATGAATGCCTGTGTTATCAATGTACACTTCTACATCTGCTGGGGCTAAGTGAGGGGAAAACACCACACTCAGCACCCTGTGGGTCGGCAGATTGAGACTCGATGAACTTTCTCCAGGTCTCTGGTGTGTTGGCTGAGGATCTTCACAGCTCCGCGACAAAGATGAGCGCCGCATCATTATTCTCGAATTGACTTGGTTGGCCCACGTAAGGCCGAGGGCTGGAGTCACTTTGCTGGGGCCTGCCTTGTCCATGCTAGCAGATACCTGCACATGTTAAATGCATGTTAAAATCCTTAATTGCAAGTTCAAAATACATGCGCAGTGGAACTAGCTTAAGGTAAACCCTGTAACATATGGCTTTATATAAACTGTTTCTAGGATACCAAATCCCGCATTTTTACTTTTCATTCATAGGATAAAATTAACTTTCCTTTTCAGGTTCCCAATAGGTTTTTCTTGAGCAAATTCCATTTAATTGTAATGTAAAAATTTTTCTCTCCAAATATTAGATTATTGTCTTATGAAGTTTTTTCAAACTCTACCCTCTACACTCTCTACAATCTTAGGCCGCCCACAGAGTGGAAGCCGAAAGCTGATGAGCGTCGATCGTTATAAGAATTCCCCTATAAAAATCAACTAGCCCCACAGTCACTGCTCCTTGTGAACGCTGATAAGTTGGCGTCTACAGCCTCAGCTTTATCAGAATGGAAAAAACAATTATTATTGACGCTAAAATCACGAGTGACGTCACAGGCTGGACTAGGGCGATTTTTTAAATGGACATAGCGGAGCGTGGGCTTCACGTAGAGCAAAACTGATTGGATTTTTATAATCGGCGCCATCAAATTAAGGGGACTGCGCAAGCAGAATGTGATTTTGAACTAAAATTAAAAAATTATGTTTTGCGAGTATTTAATTTTCAACTATCTCTTAAATTCTTTTCTACTGCATGTATTTGTATTGTATTTTTGCATGGTTACACAATCATGTTCATTAGAGTCTTGTCTACACGCTAGGCCCACGCACCTGTGTAGATCCACATGTTGAATTAATCTTGCAGATTTGTATTGGAGTTTCATACTGAACTAGTGCAGTAATTTTTTTTCAGTTAGATCAAGATCTACTTAGTTTTGTTTTGAAAAAAAAAAAAGAAAAAAGAAATGGACGTTGGTACACTAATAGCCTCAGTGTATCAAAGATATACTTGGGATAAAAAACACAAGTTACACTGTAACAGAAATGTTATAGACAGACTGTGGCAGAGTCAGGATCATGGTCTAGGCGTCTACTCTGTGGGGTTCACATCAAGCTGATCAGCGCAGATTTCAAACACTTCAAAGCGTCGATAAGTTAAAGCTTCACCCTGTGGGCAGCGTTATGCTGAGGACCTTATGTAGAAACAAGAGTCTAGTAATAACTTGACGTTTAAAAAAAAAATCCAAAATGTTTCTTTCCTCTTCCTCTGTGTTAGAATATATTGGGAGAAACACAGGGCTTCATCAGGTCGTATTTATTATTGCATGGATCTTTATTACAGAGAGGTGATAGGCTACCCTGCTTAGGGATGAAACAGAATGTCGGGAAGTGGTGATGCCAACTTGCCCTTGCTTCAATACTTTTACTTCTTAAAGCAACATTAAAATTATCACTTAAAAAAATCAAGCAAACTGAACAGTACTGAAGAGAAACCTGGTCTACCAAAACCATGATCTGGATATTTTGTATGATAGGAGAACAATTATGAAATGGAACAAACATTGATTTCCTGATAAGTTATTATCTCTATATCTGCTTTTATAGATAATCATAAAGGTATTATATCTATACATTGTACTATTTATTCTATATAACCTTTCAAAATAAACCACAAAAAAAGTTCACAATTACCTCATTAGAAGAAAGGTTATTAATTAACTATTAAGACAATTTCCTAAAAGTTAAAAAAACAAAAACACAACACATCTCCAAACAACCAACCTGATTCACACATACAACTGGTATACTGTGCTGAGTAGCTAACTGGTGTAGAACAGAGGCAAACTGTGACAGGTGGCGCGCTCTCTCCATCACTTGTCCTGCAGAGTAGTGGCAACGGAACAACGCAGCCACTGAGTCAATTACCACAAGCTTCACTAAGCCTCTTTCCAGCAAGGCCGGCAGTCGTCTTTCCACACAAACATCAAGGCCCTCCTAGGAAGTAAAAAGAGAAGTGGCCAATTGCCCTGTATTAAGACTTCAAAACTGCTATAATACTTTAGCTTTCCATGCCTTCAATTCCACCAATCTATGATTTTATTATTGTAAGTACATGTAACTAAAAGTAACCCAAAACAAAATTACCACATACAAATAAGACAGATCTTGATGCCTCAGGTAATTTTCCTTTTAACAGGTTTATCATAAAAAATAAATGAAAAACAAACAAACAACCAACACTCCTGTACGTCTATATCAAATGTCAAAATGTACTGAAAACCTTATCTTCTAAAGAATATATTAAAGGATACAAGTACAAGGGGCTCCATTTTGCAAAAATTTGATACCAAAATATGAGTGGGGCGCGGTGGTCCTGGGGTAGAACATCGACTTCCGACGCAAAAACTCTGTGGTTCGAGCCCTGGCCATTTCGTTCCCTACTGGTTGGGTAGGTGTTAACGACTGCGACAGGGAATCATGGTAAGCCCGCCCTGTCTCCTGTGTGGCAGCACATAAAATTGTCAGAAGTCAGTCTAGGGTCCGCCCACAAAATAGCATATACAGTGCTGATGTTGGGCGTTAAATCAACTCAACTCAACCAAAATATGACACAGTGCCCCATTATACGGAAACACTGCCAAATAAGCGGCATATTTCAGTGGGGAACCTCTAAACAGAAAAAAACCCAACAAAGTTTAAAACTTTCTAAGGGAAAACTTACGAAGTCTCCTACATGCTCTATAAAAATATTATCTCCAAATCTGTGACTTTTTCTCTTCTTGGCAAAGAATTTCATCAACTGCTGCAATCTGCGGCTGGGAAAGACATCCTCTGTACAGATATACACTGCACCTGATAATGAAATATTAAGAAATTATTTATTACTAAGACATCTTGTTTATAAGTAAATTGAAATCATATTAATTATTATTTATTCTTTGTTTAAAAAAAGGAGAGTAACAAAAGGGTGATAATGTTTTTACTGTCACTGTCAGTTAAACAATGTTTATGTTGCAAAAAAAAGTATGTACATAAAATTGTAAGCTATTCTTTTCTCTAACGCAACAATTTATGATATCAATACTGCACAAAGAGTACTAAACAGCACAGTATAAACAATTCTATATGAAATGGCAACTTTAATATTACTATAAATTGCTGTACCTCCCCCATGCTTCTGATCCAGCTGTATAGTGAGACACAATTGGAGACAAAGTTGTGTCTTTCCACAAGCACTCTCCCCTGAAATTTCTGTTATCACACCAGATAAAATTCCTCCTGCAATAATATAAAAGCACCATCATCTTTCAATCCCTCAATAACATAAGACAAATTTGTTAAGAGATAAAAATCAGTTGTAGTTTGATTTAGGTTAATGTCCAACATCAGCACCATATAGGATATATTGTGGCCAGGCCCCAAGACTCACGCCTGTCAATTTTTTTCTGCTGCTACACACTAGACAGGGCAGAGATACCATCTCAGTCGGTCACATGCACACATCCCACAGGAGTCATGGTATCCCCGCCCTGTCTTGTGAGTGGCAGCACATAAAATTGTCAGACGTTATTCTTGCCACCCGTACACAACATAATCTATATAGTGCTGACGCTGGATGTTAAACCAACTCAAGTAGGACTGTCTTGGTACACTTTCGTGTCATCCAAAGTTCTGTCATCATTAATTTTGGTACCAAACTATCAAATAATGAATAAATCTTTCAAATGGCTTTGACCAGACATAAAATTTATGAAGTCTCCACACAAACCAAAGTACGTTATTCACAGATTAAATTGTTTTCCTATTTCTGGTGAATTCTGGAGATTTTTTTTGTTGAATTAAAAAGTTTTTGACCATTCACTCAAACAAAAAAGTAGATCTTTCTAACATGCTTCCCTTGCTGCCCAGAAAATTGCAATTTTAACATCCACCGCCACTTGTTACATGTATTTGTATTACGTTAAGAATAAGATATTCAAGAGTGAAACTCAGCCAGTGACCTAAAAAGAAAAAAAAAAAAAAAGCAAAGTCACCTGCGTCTTTGGTTTTTTTAACAGTAAACCACTCGTGGGTGTCTTTCACCCAGTAACCCTGAAAGAGGACTAAAAAACATTTTGTATGTGGCAGAAAATAGTTATGTCATAAGTGCATCTATCTGCCCATCAAGGCTTATCACAAGGAATGTTTTTACCACCCTCGACATCCTCTCTGTCATTTTATCATTATCTATCTATGGATCTTACTAAGAGAAAAAGGAGGAAAAAGAAGAAGAATAAAATAAAAAGAAGAACAGGAATAAAATGAAGTAGCGCAATATTGATGTGCAAGAAGAGGAGGAGGAGAGAAAGAGCAGGACCAAGAGGATGAGAGGAGGAGGTGCAGTAGGAAGAGGAAGATAAGCATAAGGCGGAGGAGCAGCAGGAGGAAAAGTAGTAGTAGGAGGAGGAGCAGGAGGAGGTGCAGCAAGAGGAGGAAAGGAAAAGCACTGGGACGGGGAGCTAGAAGAGGAATATGAGAACCAGGAGCAGGCAGAGGAACAATAGTAAGAGCAGCAGTAGAAGGAGATGGATAGGGAGGAAAATGGGATGGATCAGGACGAACTAGTGGAAGAACATGTGCAGCAGCAGTAATTAAAATGAGCAGGAGGATGTGCAGGCAGAAGAGGAGGGGGGTAGTAAGAGGCGGAAACTTAAACAGAAGAGGATTAGTAGGAAAAGAGGCGCAAGAGGAAGAGGAGAGAGAGTAAGAGGAGGAACAGCAGCAGGAGCAGATGTAGATACATAGGAGGAGGTGCAGGGGATGAACAGAAGGCATGCAGACTGAGCAGGAGGAAGGAAGAGCAGAGGGAGGAAGAGCAGGAGGGAGGAAGAGGAGGAGGGAAGAGGAGGAGGAGGGAGGAAGAGCAGGAGGGAAGAAGAGAAGGAGGGAGGAAGAGCAGAATGGAAGAAGAGCAGGAGGAAGGAAGATAAGGAGAGTCAGAGAGAGAGAGAGAGACAGACAGACAGAAAGAGAGAGGGAGGGAGAGAGAGAAAGGGATGAAGAGTGAGAGAAAGCAAAAGTGTGAGTGTGTGTGAGAGAGAGAGAAAGAGAGAGAGAGAGTATTACCATTGCTGAAGCTTATTTATGAGTATGACGGTGTTTTTTACCCACGAATAGATTAGCTTCAAGGAAACCATATGGTTCAGAAAAAAATTCACAAAAAATCAATAAAAACTATTTTGAAAAACCAACACAGATAGAACTAGAACTAGTAGAAGCATTAAACACAACTTGTGGAGGTGAAGGTTAAAAGAAAAAAAAAAAGTAAAAAAATTGCAACCTCTCCAGGTGAGAACAAACTAATATTCAATATAAAATGAAACATTTTTTCCTGTGTACTATTAGCATATACATGTATATTTAATAAAACAAAATACACAGTTGCAATGTCTTACATTGTAAAGAAAAAGCAATCATAAAATAATTAATTTTACTTATAAACATCGATTGTCCAGACATATTTCATTATATCTAAAATCTGGGCCAATAAACTGGTTGTGGGCAAGAAAACAAAGACGTTTCATATTCTCCTCTATAAGACTACGTCTTCTGGGGGAAAGATTTAGATAATAAATAGAGAAACTTTTCCCTACAAGCATTTACGGTTGCCATACTAGTATTATTACTAGTTCATGTGCAGTTTTCACAAAGTACACAAAGTATAAAATATTACTATTCTTTAGTTAGATCTTGACTTAATCAGTATCAAACCAGTTAATAGCTTACCTTTCAAAGCTTTATCAATCACTGGGCAACTGACTGACAACCTCCAGTGCTGCAGCGACTCATCCTTCAGTATCTGAAGAGCTGCAAGAAATAGAAAAAGCATGTTTATACAATGGCGCACAGATATTATAAAAAGTTGTCAGGCCAGAGCTTCATGCTGTTAGTGTTAATATGATTATAATATACCAACAGTATTTTTAAAGCCAACACTTTATAACCTCAATTTTGTATCTTGGGGTGATAAATGAGTCCTACCTCAATGTATTTGATTTATATTTTTAGCACAGAGAGGACTTGAAGTACATAAAAAAGAGATATGCAAACAAAAATCGATGGAAAGAAAAATGCTTAAGACAAAAGTGAAACAGAAAACCAAAGCTAAGAAATTAGAAAAAACATAGGACATATTGCTAAAAAGACAGACTACAGTTGGAATAAAAGAACCACCGATTGGCTACAAAGAATAAGATAGAGGCCAACCAATCAGATGGGGAAACAGCATTGTGTGTGAAACACAAAGGATCTATCTGGCAAAGAGAAGAATAAAAGAGGTAGATAGAGGCTTTGATTTGTAGGAATATAAAAAATAAAAACAAAGATAAATTGTTTTTGGTTGATAAAATATAACAGTGCATTCGTGTGTTCCAATATATCAGATTTTGCTGATTTGGTCTAAATGAAAATATTTGCGTCCAGAAAGCTTTTAATTGGTGCAAATGACAATGATTCAGTGTGTCAAATTTTGCTAATTTGGTCTTGATGACAATAAATGCAGTCAGAAATCTTCTAATTGATGCAAACGTCAGAATATAAGGCCACAAAAATGTGCAACACAAATAGATTTAAATTTTTCATATAAAATATTTTGAAACATACAATACCTATAAGTCAAAAAGCCTACCATTCAAAGGCACTTTAGGAACCAATTTTTTTGCCACATAAAGCTTCAACTTTTGCACATCTTGGTACACCAGCCCAGAAAGATTTGCCAAATCTGGATCACTTAAAACCAAAAGCTGAGTTTCATCTGATATTCTAGCTGAAAGGAAATAAAAATTATGCTTTATTACAAATATCATGTGCTCCTGTTTTTGTTTGTAGTGTCTAAAAAGAAGGAAATGATGACGGGATTGTTTGAATTTACATGTAAATTTATTGATTTGTTAAACTAGGTTGTAAAAAAAAAAGACACATCATTCACTAAAAAAGCTAAAAAACAAAACATGGACATAAAAAAAAATTACATATCGTTGCCACCAAGATAAAATCGGATAAGTGCTAAAATTGTCAAAAACGTATTTTTTTGTGATAATCGCAACATCCTGTTTTATATTCTGACCGAGAGATTTATTTAATTTCAAATTCAAGTGAAAACAGAAAAGACTTTTTTTTACAGAACGAAAATCAGATAACAACAATGCGCCTGATAAGATCACATAACCGCCACAGTTGTAGCTTACCTGGTCTTATCACAGGAGCGTCTCTGTAAGTAGTATTTACAGTAGATAAGTGCATTAAAGAGACCACCACCACCTATTGACAATGTGACGGCAAAGAACGAGATGAGGAAGCATTTTAGAAAGCAAGAAAAGGTGAAAAATAATTAACAGCTTTAGACCATCTTTCCTAAGGTCGAGGATTAACTTATTAAGTAACAGTGAGGCGTTGAAGATCAATAATCCTGTCTGTCTTTAAACTTTTTTGAGAGTTGGGGATTAACTTAGTAATAGTATAGTAAGTTAGGGAGCGGCAGCAAGGAGTATTTATTAGTCATGTCTGTCAAACCAGAAGCTTATATTTGAACCTGGACCCTAATGTGCCTATATAAGCAGGAGTTTATGCAGAATGCTGCAGTTATTCTCCTGATATTAAGAGATTGGTGAAAAAAATTGTGTTCGAAAATCCCATTAACACAAAGATGAACAACTACAGAAGAATAGCAAAGATTTTGCAGAACAAAACCAACCAGCAAGCATCTGCAAAGACTGATATCGACATAAATGTTCTTCGACAGAGCATCGCTAACGTGATAGAGAATGTTTTGTTGAACAACACAGATAATAGCATAGACCTGGATGCTTTTGATAACATCTTCAGTGACTTAGAATTAGACTGTAGTTACAGCCTCAACTGACATCAACATCAAAAGCTACGAGGTGCGATCTAACATCTACATTGACTACAGATGCTTCAACAGTGATCGGAATAGCGTCTACAGCTGCAACAGCAACACTGACCGGTACAACTTTTGCAACCTAAGTGCTGAAAACTACAACAACGTTAGAAGCTCCAACAGCATCATCATTTCTAGCCCCGACTCGAGCAGCAACTTCAGAAGCTCCGACAGCATCATCAAATCAGAGAAACTGAGAGATTGAGGGATTGAGGGAGAGAGCTTGAAATAGCGTCAAAGAAAGGAACGTGGATGGTCAGTGGAAGCAAAATGTTATGAAACATCGTTGAGAACTTGGTCAGGAATTTACCATGGGCAATGGCAAAATGGCGACAGCGAAGTCCATGGGAGACCAATGTCACATCAAGAGTAAAAGAATGTAGCCTGTTTGCTGAGAATGACCGACTCCTTATCTTCAAGCATATGTGGACACTCTCCTGGGATGCTTATGGACATTACTCCTCACTGCACCACATCAAACCCTTGAAGTCAACTGTGTTTGGCAAGGTTTTTCACCCAAAAGAACAGGTACAACATGTGCATTGGTCATGAAGTTGGACAAGAAACTGAGGAAGAGGGGCAAGATCACATGAGATTTAAGGATGAGACAAACACAGAAAAGGAGATAGAAAAAGCAAAGCCCAAGGCAAGTCCCTTCACTGTACATTACCTCAATCATGACTTTTTCATGGACTGCTACAAAATTGGTCCCTCCAACAGTATAAGATCCTGCAAAAAAGTTGGAGACACCACTGTAACTGGTGTTCATTGCTTTTAATACATCCCAGAAGTCAACGGCAAAAAAACCCAATCCAATACAGCTGAGGTTTACAGATGAAATCAAGGATATTCCAGTCCCAAGAGACTTTGGAATTGGAGCAGTTGAGGATTTGTAAGTCAAAGTATCAACATCTTCAGGAGCTTAAGTCTGTCGTCGTTTTTATTATCAGCACCATCGCAAAATCAGAGAAGTGAAATCTTGACCACGATAAAATCAGATAAGCGCCATCATGTCGCTTATCTGGTCTTATCACGGAGTGAAAAACGAATAACTGTGTTAGAAAACTCTATTGAGTGCCACTATTCTCTGAATTGCAGCAAAAGAAAAAACTGTCTCTTTTAGTACGATTCTTCTGTAAGGATCAATAAAAAAAGCAACAAAAATTAGTATTTCTGACTTCGTCAATTAAAACAAAAATGTAACAAAAAAACAAACAAACAACAGTTATCCGATTTTATCACGGCCGCAATGATGAAATTGGAACAATATTGTCTCAGAAAAAATGTATATGTTAAATTACCTTTTTGCAACACAGCTTTCACTTTGAGTTCTGCATCCAACAAGACATCTTTAAATGCCCATGGTACAGGTAATGGCTCTGTGCTACGACTGCTCAAATCTATATTATAAGGATTTCTTGGTACTTCAACTTCATCCATTTAAATGCCTTCCGCTGAAATTCAAATATGCCATAACACGTAAACTTCTGATTCTCTTTTCTTTCTGCAACTCAATCTGGGCCCTTGTTTGCATGTTGCTCAACCTGACTGTTCTTTTACTCACATTTCTGCTATGTATATGCTGCACTCCCTCTTCTGTTCTCCTGATATTTTCTCTAGCTTGTCCACTTTTTAAAATTCATATAATATAATTTTGTTGATCGAAAGCTCATGAATGTTAAAAGGTGGTAAAATATTTTTATCTGTCATACAAAATTCGATTATTTGAAAATTATGTCTTAATTGTTTCGTAAAAGGAAGAGATTAACAATATAATTATTTTTGTTTTGTTTTACTTTTACATTGACAATACATTTGTATTTGGTTTGCATTTGCTTTTGTAGTTTCGAAAGGGAGGATGTGTTCTTTCTTACAAGTATCTAGATCTAGATCTAGATTTAGTGGGTGGGAATAGCATTCTGTGTACAATATTTTAAGTACGAAAGCTATTTACATATCTATGAGTGAAACTAATGTTAAAATACGTACGTATAACATGCACATGTATATTTCGCTACATCTTTAGATCGAGACTTCAATTCACTGATTAGAATCCTGAATATGTAAAGATCTAGATCATCTAGATGAGATCTAGTATACTCTCTTTCTACATCTTTGGTATATATCTAGATCTAGATTCCTAGATAATAGGTAGACGACTAGACGTGCACACTTCCTAGAACTAGCTGAAGTAGACCAAGATCGGGAAAACGAAACCAATCCTTCGTCAATTAATGATCTATTTTAATTTATGTAAACGAAACACATATGCTAATAAAACGTATACAAATCTACAGTTGACTTTAAATGAAGTTGTGAATAATAATCTCTATAGAGGGAGGGAGAGAATTCTCATGTCATTATTGCTACCACCCCCACTGCCACCCCATATCACTACCATAACATTGTCTCTATTGTTGCGATTACTGTTAACTCTACCACCACTAAATTAACCATTATCCCCACCGTCACCACTATCACTAATAGCATTACCACCACCCCCATCCCCACTACTGCCACCACCATCACTACTACCATTAATACTACTAATACTACCACCACTGTTACTGCTAATATTATCATCATCATCATCATCATCATCATCATCATTATTATTATTATTATTATTATTACCGGTATTATTATTATTATTATTATTATTATTATTATTATTATTATTATTATTATTATTATTATCATTATACAAGAGTAATCTTCCTTATTATAAAAAATACTAAAACAAAGGATGGGCTTTTCCCTTTTCCTTCAGTTTTAAACAGATGTGAATAAAATTACATGTGAGCGGGTGGACATATTGTGAATATTTTTCAGTTAAATTTATAATGTTCATATAATTAGGCCTAACATTTAGATGGCGCTCACAGTTTGAATGCCTTACATGCCGTATTTCATTTTCCATCTCAGGTTTTTTTTAATCCGTTCTTTTATTTTTAATTTATTCGATTATTGAAAGGCAAGCGTAATTTCTAGTGATTATCTTCCCTTACATCTCTGCTTCTATCCTTCCCATTTGACCCTTTTCACTTTATCTTATTTCTTTTTGTACGTAGACCTTTTTTCCACTTGGGTTATGTGTGATTGAGTGTGGTACTTTTTGTCCAATTCTGGATTTGTGTCAGTTATATACTTCTATGGGTTTTGGGGCAGACTATTTTGGCACTCCCAACTTTGTCGACCATTATCCTTTGGTAGTAACATACGAAATTTGTAAACATCAAAAACACTATTAGGGGATTTTATTGCTTCATGTAAAACTTGGTCTTGTTTGTTAATCGTGTCCCTTGAGAATACACACTGGCCATGTTATAATTTCGCCCTGCTCAGATCATTCTGTGGGCGATGGGTATTATTTAGACCTCTAATCCCCCTTTGATGGGTTTGTTTCCCTTGTGACCACCTATAGACTTACAAGTCCTGCCTTAAGTTAGCTGTAAGTGCAGAACCATATTTTAGGATGCCCGATAGTGTTTAATAATCTGTCTGTATTCTGTGCACCTCAACCGCTGTACTAAATTTATATTTATCTCTCGTTTGGTGCTAGAGTGTGTTGTGAAACTAAATTTTACCATGTGTTTACTTAAAGCAATAGTTTGATTGCGTATTCTATTCATTTGAGTTGGACTGTTCTTGTCTTCCTATATTCGTGCCAGTCCTTGCTTCCTTTTTCCTCTCTATTCTATTCCCATCTCTGGCTCTCTTTCACTTACGCACATGCATCTACTGTTAGATCCTTAGCAACTGAGTAGGTGTACTATTTAGTGTTGTGCTCTTGTTTCCTTTTTGGATATATTTTTATAGTAGTAATAATAGTAGTAGTAGGATGAGGAGGAGGGCGACGACGACTACGGCGACGATCACAACGGTGCCGAGGAGGAGGACAACAATGAGGACAAGAGCGAGAACAAGGAGGATGAGGAAGGGTTGGAGGAGGAAAAGTAGCAGAAGGGTGAGGAAAAGGAAGGCAGTAAAAGCGTTGATAGCAATAAAACTGTAGAAACATGTTTTTTAATCGTTTAAGAATGCGACGCTGACAGTCGTTTTGAATAAATTAAATTGTCTTTTCTTTATTAAAACAACAAATAGATATCACTGACGTGTACTCTAACAATTGTTGTTGTCTAGCTTCCCTTGTAGCAGACAAGATGGATGCAAGTGTGGATCCGTGCGAAGACTTTGACCAGTTAGCGTGCGGAAACTTCTATAAGACTACACAACTGCAGGAGGGAGAGACTTAAAGAACCTCTTTCTCAGCACTCGTTCATAAAAATACTGAAAATCTGAGAGGTGAAAATCAAATAATAGTTTTCAAGGCCCATTCGGTATGTTGATGGTTAGCATAAAAACAGTGAGACAATCAAAGCAATAAATAATATTCATCGTATTTTTTAAAACACATCTGGTTTGGTGACGGTAATGGTAGAAACAAGAAATCTGTGGTCCTCGAAAAAAAGTGATCACTCAAAATAACGTTTATCGTATTCTAAATTGCTAAGGGTCACCCTATCTGGGTACGGTTCCCAGGATTTTGTTACTGACGGACAAATACAAGGTGAAATAAAATATCTGATTAATTTTAAGTCCCCCAAAATGTCCTGACGAGTTTTGCACGAAGACGGAGGCAGCAGTCGAGATTTTAACCGCTGACCTTGTCAGTCTGTAGTAGTAGTAGTAGTAGTAGTAGTAGTAGTAGTAGTAGTAGTAGTAGTAGTAGTAGTAGTAGTAGTAGTAGTAGTAGTAGTTGTTGTTAGCATAGCCGTGATTGGGCGCGTGTCGACCAATCAGCTCGCGAGGCGCGCCGAGCAATCCATATCCTCTGACCAAGAGCGTACAGACTGGTCAGTTGGGATCAGAGAAGGGCAATGGTTGGACGTCCTGGGTCTGAACCGTTATTCCATAATTTTCCTTCACTTTACTTAACGTCTTGAAGTTATTTCTAAGTGGTATTTTTTTATGTCCGATGTGCTGAGCTCGCCCTGAGTCGGACTTGTTCTGCCGGCTGGCTCTTTTTTATGGTGTAATTCAATAAAAGTTTGAAACTTTTAACGCTGTGCCCGTGTTTTCCATTTCCCACCCTAACACGTGGCATTGTCGGCAGGATGCACAGCTTGCACTTCAGCCTGGGCAGACGGAGCGACCGGAGGGTCGCCGTAGGAAAAGGAGTACAGGACGCAACCAGGTGCGGTGACATCGTTGTCAGCAACCGGGCCATTTTGCTCGGGAGTGCAGACTCCAGCACCGATGAGGTCGACCGGCAGTGTGGTAAGGTAGACTAGAAGCCGGGGCCTGGAAGGAAGGGGATCCCGGCTTTGGCCGAAACGAGTGTTGAGGTGTCCACCGTGCGGCAAGACCTCGGCGTGGACCCAGCGAGTTCTTCCAGCGCTGTACGCCCGCCCATCCTACCTACTGCTACTGATCCTGCTGTTCTGCCTCCTGAGCGGACCAGTCGTACTGCCAATGGGGTAAATGGCGTCGGAGAGACAACGTAGAACACCCCAGCTGCCTGTGAGCCGTCAGCTCATTCTTCTTGAAGGTGATGGACATTTCCTTCCCCAGCCTGCTGTTCCGTCCCAGGGGCAGACCTTGCAGATTATAGACGAGGTGTCGAGGTTCCGAAGAAGGCCCATGCAGCTGCCTCTGGAGCGCTAGGATGCCTGTTGTACTGCCCAACGAGCAGACTTGTCGCACTGTGAATGAGGTTAATGTGCTGAGACACCGACGTGGGACTTCCAAGAGATTTTAAGGCACTGTACAATGTATTATCAAAAGAAAAATATTATCCCCACACATCTCCCCCCCCCCCCCCCCCCCCGCCCCCCCCTCCCTTTTATTATTATTATTATTATTATTATTATTATTAGTAGTAGTAGTAGTATTATGATTAGATACTTGCATTAAAACATACGCAGAGTAAGAAGAAGCAGGTGTGGAGTAACATTGAACTTTTGGAAGCACCCAAAAAAAAAAAAAGAGCTCAGATTGATTTTATACAGATGCACACTACGATGCAACATTGTATTGTAACATGCACCTTCTTCCCCCCCCTTTCCTCTTCCCAGTAACATTCAAGTCCACCGTGCTGTGACGTCACTGAGCTATCAGTATTAGTAGAAAACTGTGCCTTGTGTATCGGAAATCTATGATTTGAGATAAGCAAAACATTTAGCATGATTTTAAATAATTTAAGTTTCCCCGTAGGAATAGAAGAATTTGTCAAAATAGAAAAAAAGCAAATAAAATAAATAGTCCACCAAAGACAAAGAAAATATGGGCTGGCGAAGAATTCTACAATTAGGTAACATTACTATCACAAGAATATACAAATAAACAAAAAATTTTATATTTTTCCAACACTTTACGAGCATGTCTTATACAAATGTGAGAATCAACAAGATTATGAATACATGCATGCCCACATTCACGCACACACACTCACTCACACAAAATCGTATAAAAACCAATAACTTTAATATGAAATTAAAGCAAATAAATGTATACACTGATCAATACTAGAAAAGTCAGAAACAGCAATCATAAATATGAATATTATATATTTGTAACAAAAATATTATCATTAACAATAAGAAAAAATATGATCATTTAACAATAATGAAAAAAAAATATGCGCATGTATTAAGGAGGATAATAACCGTAATTATAAACCAGTCACCAATTTGTCTGTCTTAAGGACAAAGAACTAAAAAATGGCATTTAACATAGAAAATGTTTTGACTTTATTAAGCCATCTTTAGTAGATTAGTACAAAAAGGAAACACAAACGGGAAGGGACAGGCTTGTCTATAGTTTAATATTTATACATGTATTGTTTTTATGAAATCGCAACATGCAAAAAAACAACAAAAACAAACCCCAAAGATTTTTGTAATACACAATGCCATCTTCTTTTATACGTTTGTCACCAGTCAGAGTAAAATAAAGGTTTGGCACTGTTTTGGTTTGTTTTTGTTTTTATAGAAATTCAATTCTCGCAAAACAAGAAAAATGTGAAAACTTTGTCTAAACAGACTACAGCCAAGATAACTTTTCATTTCAAGAACAAATCATTCACTTATTTTTCTACTTTTGAGCCATATAATTCAAAACCTGGCTGGATTAGTTTGGTTTATTACATTATCTCAACATTCCCTCATGTTAGCACATTAACTTATAATATTAGACTTGGAAGCATCCTTAAAGAGGTAAGATCATCACCTTTTCTATGAATTCCAGTCTACCTGCTCTACCATAACTTTCTCGCTTTTGTTTTTAAGAAAGCAAAGAATCCGAGTGATAGTCATGCCTCCTATGTTGGCACCTTCATGAGGCAGCTGGAGTATCTTGACTTTGCAAACGAGATCAGCCTTCTCTCACAAAGACAACAAGACGCACAAGAGAAACTATATCATGTGTCAGAAGAAGCCAGAAAGACTGGACTCCAGATAAATATAGGAAAAACTGAGACCATATGAATCAATAACAGACAGGTAGACCCACTGCAGCTGCATCAGGAAAACATCAAAGTGGTTGACAAGTTTGTTGTAAGTAAAGACGGAGGAACAGACGAAGACATCAGATGCCGAATCAATATGGCCCTAAGATCCAGATCTTCAATACCAACGTGAAGTCGGTCTTACTCTACAGCTCAGAAAAATGGCGCGTTACCAAGACCAACAGCCATAAACTGCAATCATTCACCAACAGATGCCTCAGAAACATCCTCAACGCTAGGTGGTCTGAAGTTATCATGAACAAAGAACTTTGGGACAGAACAAAGCAAACCCCCACCTAGACAGAGATTAGAAAGCCCAGATGGGGCTGAATAGGCCACACACTTCGAAAGCCTGAATACAACATCACAAGGCAAGCCCTGGAGTGGAACCACCAAGGTAAACGCAAGGTCGGACGCTTGGAACAGATTTGACGGCGAAGCACCGATTCTGAGATAAAAGCCGCTGGTAGTACATGGGTCGAACTGAAGAGGACTAGCCAGAACCGAGTTCGGTGGAGGGGATTTGATGCGGCCCTATGTTACACAGGGAACCAAAAGGATTAAACTACACTAAACTAACCTATATTGGCACTCTAGTCATAAAAAAACATGTATAAGAAGTATGAACTTAAAACTAAATTTAGAAAAATATTGTTCAAATTATTGATGCACATAAAAGCTGATAACCCAAAAACACAGCGTGAAAATCCATTTCAATACACACAATATTTTTCAAGCAGGTTTTTCAGCATTCTATGTGTCCTAAATCCTTCAAAGATTGTATTTCTACTGGCAAAGCTGTTAAAGACAAAACAAGAATATAAAGGTGCAGGAAAAATAAACGAAAATGACATGGGACGAAATAATTAACAAAGCACTCTGTATGGCATAGCTTTTTAAGACATCACTTCAATCTAATGTCTTTAGGTGGCCCATAAGCTTTTTCTAAGTTTTGAATAAAAAAAATTTTTTTGGGGGTAACATAAGCAGATACAAGTTCATCTCCTTGTCCTTTTCTGAATAACGAAGAATACACTTCCTCATCCTGACTATATATTGTGTAGACATGACATGTTCTGTTAAAAGGAATGGGTTGGAAGAAATCCATTGTACTACATCACAGTTTAGATTTTAGCATGCTAAGTGTCTTTGCTGAGTACATACTTCCAGTACACATTGAGTATCCGATTACTTTTAAACCTTTCAGTTGCTCTTGTTTAAAGCCCTAACAAACAAAACAAAAATGTTCTAGTTTTTCATAAGTTGCATAAATAGGGCCTACTTGTAACAGACTTCTCAAAGAGACAACCAAGAACAAGAACTTGTGAAGACTGGTTAACTTAAAGCACAAGACTAGTCCTTGTTCTCATCTTCACTGCTTGTGCCAAATAGACTTATTTTTTTCATCTTTGAATGTCTTGGGTTGGAACCAGTGAGAGCTAGAATTTTTTCAGCTGGAGAAAAAAAAATTGTAATCCATGAAACTTGTGTACAAAAATATAGATCAATTATCAAAGAGCCCAATGAAAAACTAAAGTCGTATTTTCAGCTTAACCATTTGCAAAGAAAACCAACCTTTATGAAAAGTGTTATCTTACTCAAAACAATTCTGTCAAGAATCTGCAGCTTGGTGAGGTAATGAACCCCAGAAAAATTAAACCTTAAATAACCTGACCTACTTATCTGTGATAAAATTAAAGCTTAAATTAAGATGCAAACCTCTCAATAATATACTTAACACATAAATATTTCAATTTTGACAAAAATTGAAATGTGCCTGGAAGCAGGTTTCTAAAATTCCAAAACCTAAACATGACCACAAAGGTAGAGAAAAACCCACTCAATCCTAAAAAGAAACCCAATAACCACAATGCAACAAAACTTTAGAAACAGAAGGAATCAAGGAAATGTTCACAAACTATTAAATCTTTATGTTTCTTACCATTATGATTACAAAATTTATGATCAATTATACTATAGGTTACTTAAAAAAAATTAACCAATTTAAAATATTTAATTATCTCTAATTGTTTTTAATAACTTCAAAATTACCCTGAGAGTGAGAATCCCAACTTTGATCATTCTCTGCTGCCCTGCTATTGAGATATTTCCAGGTGAAGTAAGCTATAGCATTCCACCCCACAAACATAAAAATATATGGCCGCACTTTTTGAAACAGTGTCCGCGATGCTGGGTTGTCAAATCTATACTTTTTCATACTGCAAAAATAGGAAAAAAAAAATATGTTCACAAAAGTTTCATTAAATCTTATAACATTAAAGTGCTTTGGACAAACAATTTTTTTATTTTATAAGATAAGTTATTCTGTCAAAAAGTGTGCAGGTTTTTATTTCTGTGAACACACAAACAAACAAAACATCACAGGCCTACTTCATCAAAACCCATCATACCTGGATGATAAAAAAAAAGGTAAAATACAAAGCCAGGGAGGAAAGAAATACCATACATAAATTATACCGGGGTTTCCAGTGCATTTGAGTTTAGGATATTACAAGTATTTTCCATTTATGCATTTTAAAATTCATTACTGAACTACTTATTTATGAATTCTTTAAAAAAATCAAGTACTGTAGAATCAAACTGCAAAGGAGGAGGAGGGGACAACAGCACTGGTGTTAGCGATGATAGCCCCAACCCTTTAGATTGTAATCATACATTCACACTGCACTCAGGTAGGTGCTGAGATAAAGTAGGTATATGGGCCCCATAGGGGGAAGGAGCAAGAGGTGGGAGGACATCATCATAGGCATTTCATTGGCTAGTTTTGCAGAATGCTATGTCCCACTTACTGCCTTGGTTGTTAAGGTCCGTCTACGCAAGGGACCGTTTTGGGCGAAAGAGAGCTTGTGGATATTGTTAAACCAGTGAATTTTTTTAGCACTGAGTTTTTAAGTAACAGGAGAAAAAGGGGGCATGGGGAAAGCATCAATACACCTGGAGATGCCGTTGAATGCACTGAACAGTATGGAGTTAGAATTAGCTGTTTAAATTGACAAATTCACCCTAGATCTATACATTATCTACATCAGAAGAGATTTAGTGGTCTCCGCCTAAGAACCCACCCCTCGGGAGACGGTTCTAATAGGTGGAGAAGAAAATGAGCCTGGGTGTCTGCAAACAAGTGATCAGTCCTTAAAGGATAGATATCTCCATAAAAAGTTACGTTCAAAGGTTGCATGAGTTGTTTTTATTTTATTTTATACTGTTAAGGATAAAATTCAGCTAGCTATTCCCCAGCATTAAAAGGTAATTAGTAAAGGCACTCAGTACTCACATCAGTTATCAGAATGCATTGATTTCTAAAGACAAGTAACTTTTGTAAAGAGAAAACGGTCTAGTCTCTGAGGGGGATAATTCTTCTGCTGGCACAGATCCAACCTGAAGGGAAAAGAACAAGCAGCAGATATAGAGAACCCTTAGCTCTCTCTCTCTCTCACTCATCACAGGCCGCTTACTCAAGGACTACCACCCCCAGAGAGAGAGAGAGATGGGGGAGGGAGAGGGAGAGAGAGAGAGAGAGAGACAGCCAGAGAGAGAGAGAGAGAGAGAGAGAGAGAGAGAGAGAGAGAGAGAGAGAGAGAGAGAGAGAGAGAGAGAGAGAGAGAGAGAGAGAGAGAGAGAGAGAGAGAGAGAGAGAGAGAGAGAGAGAGAGAGAGAGAGAGAGAGAGAGAGAGAGAGAGAGAGAGAGAGAGAGAGAGAGAGAGAGAGAGAGAGAGAGACAGAAACTGAGAAAGCACCCTTTCAGAGTCAATAAGCAAACCTTCATGACACACATGTTGAGCAACCCAGAGCAGTGGTGGCTGAATGGTCAAGTCACGCTTACTCCTCAGTAATTGGATGCCTACCGAGGATAGTATGCATGCCTACCCACTCTTGCATAACGTAACAACTGCTGACCGCCTACGACTTTCATTCGGGGACGAGCCTACTTAAAGGGGTAGGGTTTAAGGTTTGGCAAGTTCCCTGACTGTAGGCTGACGGGCGCAGCGGGTCGACGTAATAAAGAGATGGCAGGCAGCAGATTTCTAAAAGATTTTCAAATGTGGATTTGTAGCGACATAAATTAAAGAGAAAAAAAACATACATGTGTCATAGGGGGAGCTGGTTCGAAGACAGAGTGGGTTGGTAAGCGGAGAGTTCTTAGACCGAGACTATTGTATCTCAATAATAGATCTAGTTATCATACTTAATCAAAGGCTAACCTTGTGGCTGAGTTGCACGACTATATATATTTTATTTCTCTCCAAAATTCGCTATACGCACTATATATAACAGTGTTTCTGTCTAAATAATGGGCATAAATGCTGTTTATCCCAATTATTTTTAGTTAAGACAGCGAATAATCTATCAATCTATCTGTAACCAATTACAGTTTATTATATTACCTGAACTCACTAGTTTTCCATTGAATCATTAGTAAACTAAAAAAAAAATAACTTGAAATTCTGATTCCTTGATACTCACTCATCTGAATATAGCCTTTTAATCAACCCAGATTGGATGGTTTAAAAGATGTGACTTAAAAAGTGAGAGCAAAAACTAAAACTATTGTTGTGTGTACACAGCAAAACTGCTGAACATGGACTTAATTTTCCTGTACTATGATGAGATATTTACGACTTCTTGTGCAAATTTACGACCATTGACAACCTTTACAACTAGGATGCTAAATTTACAACTTTACAATGGACACCCTTATAGCCTGTATACTTAGCGAAAATTGGACAAAAACACTAGGGCCTACATATATAGCAAAATTTCAAAGAAAACTTGTATGCGATAGAGAGGCAGAACTGAGAAACACTGCAGTGCATATAGACACCCCCCTACCACATGATATCATATCAGATATGAAATTTCGCAGAAGCACATACACCATAAAACATGTACATGTTCAAGACAAGACAATGATTCTCTTCCTTTCCACGACAACAAGCTTAACACGCATTCACAATTAATATTTTCCATAATGTGCATTAGAGAAAAATACCTGGATTTATCCTGTCCCTGTTCTTATTCAAATGACTAGATCTAGATCTAGGCTATACTTAATTTTCCCGAAACTCACTGCCATGTCATTACACTTGTTACTTGTAGAGTTCTAAGCACATTTTTTGGAAAGATAAATTAATGGATGGAGAAGCATGTGAAAGTTTTCAGACAAACGAGAACTGCGAAACTCATTACCCTGTGCTCCCTAACTTCGCAATTGTTTTTATAGCTAGATTCTAGATCTAGATCTAGATTAGTAAGAAGTTTAAAAAAAATTAGTAGGCCCCTACAATCCTACATAGAATGTAGATAGATTATGAGGTATACTATAAATCAAGATCTTTATGTAAAAAGATTGGCGAACCTTGGCTGTGGTGCAGTTGTAGTCATATATCTACTAGATCTATTTAGACATTATAAATTCTATAATTTGTAAACAACTAGATCTAGATTCTAGATTTAGAGCTAGACCTTATCTAAAGATTGCTCGCCAAGCCAAAACAATAAATTATTATTGAGTGTAAAATCTACTTTCGCTTTCATTTCTTTCAAGGTTAGTGATACTTTTGCCAAGTTGGCTTTTCAGTGATCAAAAATTTAAGGACATCAACTAGATCTACGACTTAACTCTGAAGAAAGCAATGAAGCCTAAGCGTACATAACTGGGACCTCTCAGAATGAAGCCCAAGCGACCACATAATTATAACTAAGCTTAGATGGAAGTGGCTACATGTACTTTGTTTGGTAACCGGACAAATAGCCAACATTCTATTCCCCCGGCAGCCTTGGGTTGGAGCCATATGATGAGTGAAAATCTGAAGGTGGCACCAAAAGATTCTTCTTCTTCTTCTTCTTCTTCTTCTTCTTCTTCTTCTTCTTCTTCTTCTTCTTCTTCTTCTTCTTCTTCTTCTTACATGCTCTTTTAAAAAAAAATTGTGATCTGTGTGTTTTATAAATTTCTTCTCGTAAATCACTCCGGAACTATTTCCTGTATTTCTCAATGACTCGCATTAATTTTGTTATTGATTCAATTTTTCCCCTTATATTTGTTTGTAGCCTACATTCAGGACCACCCTTTTTTCAAACTGTTCACTTGCATGAATAATTAAGAAACTAAAAACTTAACAAAAAACAAACAAACAAACAAACAAACAACAACAACAACAACAATAACAACCACGAAACAACAAAAATGAAAGAAAACAATACCTGCGCATGTTTCTTTCAACGGCGCCGCCCAGTTTTATAAGCTATGTTTAACACGCTTATATCCCCTTGACAGGTCTCACACAAAATGGATGCGAATGATGGTTATTATCAGTCTCTGTATTTAAAGCTTCTGTCAGACTGCCAGTAAGACTGTATTCTTACGAATCATTCAAATTCTGGGTTGCTCCGAGGCTCACTTGTGAAAAACCTAAATTTCATCCACAGTCCTGTCATAGGACTCCTAGGTGATACCTGAATAATAATAATTATTCCAAGATTATAGTTAGGATCTAGAAGAGAGCGGGCATAATACATAACCTTTCAGGGGTGTCAAATAAGTTAGT
>RQTK01001459.1:48485-87264 GCA_003991915.1 Elysia chlorotica | reverse complement strand
AACACTGATGATTTAAGTTGGCACTCAACACTTACCTGCCCCATCTCTTCTTGCGAATATGGAAGTGTGCGGATGATTAGAATTCTGTCCAGTAAGTCAAGTGGCATTCCATGAGGGGCAAAAATGTCCTCTGTTCCTCTGTGTAATGAAACATAATCAAGTATTGACATAATTAAATCCCACATTATATGCACATATGTATTCAGAATATGCAAATTTCTTTAAAATAAATTAAGAGGAAAAATGCATGTTACAATTATACACATCAAATGCAAATTGATAGGGTTCAAGTTGCCAGTTTGATTTTTTTATACTCCCGATCATCTTACCTGACACTAAATGTCTTATTCACTCTTTACAAAGAGTTATTCAGGTGCAAAGAATTTTTCATCTATACGCAGTGATACCAACTTTTTTTTATTATTGCTGAGTTTGTTTTTACGGCACATCAGCACAGTAACGGCCAAACATAATATATTGATCCAAAAAACACCCCTAGATAGATCTTTACCTCCAAATTCCTCACTTGATGACACATTTCGTTCTGTTTGTGGCGATGATGACTATGGAGGTTTGGTGGCAGTGAAACATTCTATGTCCAGCATGTGCATTGGTTTAACAACTGCTCTACTACTTGTGCCAGTTCGCCCCCACCCCCCAATTCCCCTTCAAACTGAAAATTCTTTTCCTTACTTGATGACACATTTCCCTCTGTTTGTGGCAAAGATGACGATGGGTGCAATGGTGGACTCTAGGGCTCGGTGCAGGTATGTGAAACACTCAATATCTAGCATGTGAACCTCGTCTACAAACAGCACCCCTGGGACGAGCTCCGCGATACCCTGATCAATGTACTTGTTGACCACTTTGTTAATCTCTTTCCGTAACTTGTCTGAAAAGGTTGACAGGAAAGAAGAGATCATGAAACGTTCAGCCTGCTGCTGCTACTCATGAGGTGACATTTAAAAGGTTTTAAATGCATTTTGGAAAAATTAACACATAAGAGATAACAGCATAAAAAGGATCCATCACTTCAGATGTAGATGTTCACTTATAGATATGTAAACGCCCACACTTTGCGCAAAAAAAAAGGACATTTACAATTTTTAAAAATATTTATATCTATTTTATATTTCTTTTCATAAATCCTAAATAAAACATATGCATAAACACATTTGTCTAACAAAGAAAAATATATAAATAAAAACACAATTCCCAATTGCATGTACTTTGCACCCTTACAAGGAGGAAAAATATAACAAACAATATCTCATGTGGGTATAACACATTATATGACATACCAGTGATCTCTGTCTTTTTGGGTTTCATCAACTGTCCCATCATGGACATTATATCTTGGCCTCCCTTTGTACAGAGTAAACACAAATACCCAGTTATATTGATTGATTAAAATTTTTTTCTTTAATGAAAAAAACAACAACAACAGAACAAATACTGTTTCAAGTAAAAAAATATTAACGAAAAGAAAAGTATATTTACAGGGTACGGAGACTTTTCAAGTCTGCCATTACAAGACAATTTAAAAAATACTAATAAAAATTACTGAATTTTAAAATTACAAAAACTATTTCAAATGCACAAAATAGAATAAATTAAAAGCACATTTAATGGATGCTACACAATACTATGCTGTATTTTAAATTGATTTACATAGCTTCATAGCACCTCTCCTTTCATTTTAAGTATTCAGACGATTATAATAATAATCAGATATTGGCCTCAAGATCTAGACACCCAGATCCAGATTCAGGCGATGAAAATATCCATCCTCAACTCTAGTTCGGTAACATACCTTGAGATAGCAATCACTCCATAAATCTACTAGAAATGTAAACACATAACCAGTAAGAAAAAATTACCAAAGTTTTCCAAAACCTGCACATCTTAAGAAGAAACACTTCTATTCAAAGAGTGATAAAGCTATAAGAAAGGAAAAAATGTACCTGTGGCCTTGCATTTGCTACATCTAGATCATGTAAAGTCACATCTTGAATCACTTCTTTCTTCTTGTGCACATCTCCCTTAGGCAAAGGGACATACTCCTCTGCTTCTAAGTCGTATTCTGTTGCATAATTGTCAGACCTTCCTTGCCTCTGGTTAAAAAAAGGAGGATTTTTTGACAAAATAAATTAATGACGCCAACAAAATAAGTATAAAGAGCATCATGGAGGGGAGAAGGGGATGTGAAAGACAAAGAAGGCGCTGGACTCCAGATATTGAAAAAAATGGTTTAGTACGAAAATCAGAGGCAGGCCATATGGCCCAGGACAGAGAGGTTTTCCAGAAGTTGGTGTGAAAGGCTATGTCCCAAAAGGATCTACCATGATGATGAATTATCAATGGGAAACAAATCCTTCTTTCTCAAGTTATTCAAATAAGATATAAGAATACTATGTTCTGAGATCATACCCGACAGTTTAATGCTTTCTTTTTAACATTAAACGGCAACTATACGAAAGAAATGAAACTGTAATATGTTAGTATCCATTTGTTTAAATCTTGCACATGTGTGACAAAATATGAGAGCAAGGGTTACTGTTTGCTATGAGACTTTAAAGTAAAAAACAATAAAAATCAGTACTGGGGTGAAGGAGTGTGATCGAATTTCATGTCTATCTTGAAACACTGTACAAAACCTATCATTCCTGTGTAAACATGTTTGATCCTCTATAGATACATGTACAAGTAAGCTAGATTTTATGTCAATGACTTTGAACATATCTCATACGAACCTTCACAGCACCACTGTTTGCTTCAATATATATCACATCTCCAACTTCAACTTTCTCCTTCTGCAGACTCTCATATATTGACGGGTCTAATTTAAGCTGCTTTGTTCCTTTGGCTGTTTTTAGTCCAATGACAACATGGCTGACTGTTTTACCATATCCTGTGAAAAAATATACATTTACATTAAGAATAAATTAATGTGAAGGGGTTCTGAAAATGTATGTCAATTATCCAGAAAAAACAACAAACAAAACAAATGTGGGGCTTATATAAACTCAGGTAAAAAAAATCTTTAGAAATACCACTGCTACAAAAATAAGAAAAAGGAACAAAAATTATACAAAGAAGATGCAAGCATTGATAAGTTACTACAACTTTGAACTTGCAAGAGAGATTAAGTGTTTTTTTTTTTAAAACATATCCTCATATAGTGTCAGTAGTGCAAAATTTACCCACCAATAGCTGTGTAATAAAAAAACAAAAAACTAATACTAAGAGAAAACTGTCGCATGTAATGACACAATGCCTAACTGCATTTATGGTAAATGCATAGCAGAACCCTCGTCTCCTGAGCAATCGATGAAATTCTGAATGTGTAAAACTTCATATACTGCATCCAAGAAACTAACCTCCCATGGGATTTTCAGTCTCAGCAGGTGTTAGTTCTGTTACTTCCCCTTCATAAACTTCCTTTGTTTCTTTGATGCGGAGTCCAATGGCCCGTCTAAAATTCTCCATTAAAACTTCTGTCTTTTTAATTTCTGATGAATAGACCTCGCTTCCCACCATTGGACAAAAAGGAACTTTGGAACCTAGCTCTTGGGCAATAGCTAATGCAATGGCGGTCTGAGGATGAGAAATAGAAAACATATATATCCAAAATGAATCCTTATGCCCCTAAAAACGAAACTTTCCAACTTAAGAAATTTTAATATGTTGTCTCCATGCCACACAACCACTCCTTTTTGCAAAGAGACAAATGAAAAAAATTGAAATGAATTATCAATAATGCAATTTTCTCAGCCATGTATCCCAGGTGCATGATAAGTTTTGGATTAATAGGGAAAGGTTCAGATCTATGCGGCAGCAACTAGACTGTAGCAATTACAGGTGAAGTCCAACCTGCCAAGCGGTGGAAAAACAAGAAAGGCGCCGTAAGATGCAGATTGGATGCAACATGCACATCCCTAAGCACTGATCACAAGTACCAGTGACATAGAGTTGGGTCATAGACCACAGGAACATGAATCGCCGTGACTGACTAGTTATAGTAAACAAAAAAGTTTTTTAAATCAATATATGTTAAATTAACTAAAAAAACAACTAATGGTAATGGTAATCGTTTTGATTAAGTGAAAACAAAAGTACCTTATAAACCCGTAAGCCTAGATATTATTTGTATGTTCAAGTCTATTTCATTGGGACACACCTGAACCAATGGCTAGAAACTGAAGTTATAGGTTGTACTATTTTCAACTCGCCGTAATACTACAAAGGACTGGCCATATAAGCTTTTAAAATCTCATGATTCAAAATAATGACAGAAACTTACCTTCCCAGTTCCTGGTGGCCCTGCAAGTAGAACAGCTCGACCTGCCATCTTCTTTGACTTGATGAGCTCGACAACAATGCCAGCAGCCTGAAAGTTTGATAACAGGTTACCTTTTACAATATATTATGAGAAGCAGCTAAAGCTGAATATGACTTCATTCACACTGTAACTTAGAAATATCCATGCCAATGTAAAACCATTGGAACTATTTATCTAAGACTACAGTAAAAGTCTTAGAAATCCAGGCTGTCATAAGTGGGAATGACTAGGGAAACTTAGATCTAAACTTAAACAAGTTTACAAGTTTCAAAGTGAAGGAATAAAATGATATACCTAAAATGAAATAAGGGTTGAATAAGGCCTGCAGCCATATCTAGATAGCTTTCCTCCCTCCCCATCCCACTTTTCTTTGCTATCATAATAAATGTAGAATTACATTCTACTTCCAGTAGAGAACTTTATCTTTCACAGATATTATTCTAGATCTAGATCTAGATTCTAAGACATTTGGCTTTTAGAAGTTAAGCTAAAACTTTGAGATGGCCTAGATTAGATCTATAACAGAATTCTAAATCCCTATATAAAGTAAACCATCGTATAAAAATCGTTATGTAGATTCTATATCTAGGTCTAGATCTAGCTAGCTAAAGCAAAAGTAAAAACATTCCATGGATTTCTAGAACCATGTCGTTGATCGCTTATGGCGTCCCTCGTTACCGACCACCAGTGGTTAAGCTACTTTACCTCACGGGCCAATTCTTGGCCGACAAGACCAGCGGATGATTGAACAGCATAGCCATTTTCGTCTAAGCCTAAACCTTTGACGTGGCTGTGAGATGCTATTCTTTGAGCTTTTGAAGTACTTTTAACCTCCTCGATCTTCATCTTTGGAATTGAAAGTTCGACACACGCTTTCTAGTGGCAAAGAATCAACAAGAAATATGTCGGAAGTGTAGCTGTTGTCGCAAAATGAACTTCAACGTTATTTTTCGGCACCACGATCATTTCCGTTTACCAAAGACGCATTCGATGCGCAGCCGCACTAACATAACAACGGTAGTCAACAACCGCATCAACAACATGGTGGAAGAGATGAATTATTGAGGATATCGGGCACCTGTGGTGCTAGAGTGGTAATCTGTCACGAAATGTCTAGATCACGCAATCGAGCTGTACTAACTGGCATAGAGATCATGCAATTTAGATGTATAGGCTTATATAGGAACATTATAGGAGATGTCTAATCGCATTAATAATAAACAAACCATGACACTCCAATTGTTATTCCGAGTAGGCCTATTAGTGTGTCACCTATTATAACATTTAATTTGTTAGTAAATAAGAGAGAAAAAGGGGGGTATTTAAAATTTGTAATACGTATCTCAAAATGTTAAGTTTATGTAATATTTGGCAAGTTATTCATAATATTCAGTCTCTATGTGTCCGAATATGTCACTCAATAGTGTGGCAATACTGTTTGTTGGTGTTGTAAATCAATAAGAATCATGATCTAAATTTTAAAAATCTGTTGTTTTGGTGGCGTAAAAAATGTACATAAATCATTTCCAAAATCATCTTAGTCAAAATGTAAATGTGAGGCAATTGCTTCTGCTACTAGACCATAATGGTGTGAAAACATCTGTGAGTGGGAAGGTTTCACTTGGTCAAACGAAAAGGGAAAATATAATTCTACACTTTTACTATTCAGAAAAAAAGTATTATCAAGGATTTATACAAAATGCATAATATGTTGGGACTGTCTCTGAATTTTTCAATTTTATTTTCTAACATCTAGAAATTTGAAAGATGAGTGAACAGGACAATATTCATCCAACAGATGAGAAGGAGGTAGAAAAAATGGACACTGATGAAAAAGAAAAGGATGAGGGAGCTGAAGAGGAAGATAATGATGGTGGAGAAGAGGATGATTTTGATCATATTGATGTCGGACTCAACTTGATTCCTGGTGAGGAGGAATATTTGCCAGCAATAGCAGCACTTCCACCTAAGGTTGTGAAACAAGAAGAAAATCAAGTTGAAGTTTCAGCAAGTCCAGCCTTTCAGTGTCTGGACGAAGTAAGTGATTCAACATATATATTTTTTTAGCAATGCAATGATATTTTTGTGACAGTTTAATACAAATTATTTAAAACTCAAACACAGCTTTTCAAGATATATGAAAATATGCCATTTATGGTGATTATACATGTACAATTAATACATGTTTGGTTCATAGTTATGAATGTAAAAAAATTCATATGAAATACATTAGAGAAAGAAAGAGACAGAGACAGACAAACAGACAGAGAGTCACACACACAAAGACAGACAGAAAGAAAGGGGAACAGTATATATGTGCTTGTGTAAAAACTTTTTTTGAATCTTGTAAACAATATTTACTTCTTATTTTGCTCCCACCAGCTCTTTCAAGAGGGTAAACTTACTGGAACAAAAGTTGCATCCCTGAAGGCTAAATACACTGAACTACATGAAGCATTAAAAAGGTGAGTTTCATTGTTTTATTGTCCTATAATCTATCCAATAAGTACCTATCTTTGGCATGATAATCATACCCCTCAACTTTTCAAAAACTGTTGCTGCTTTCAACGCATTCGTTAACAGTAACTTCTAAAAGATAAACCTTATCTAAGTGCTTAAGGCAAAATCACATTGTTGTAAAATGATATTTACTTCGAAAGTAAAGTGATATGTCAACATGCAAGAATAACTTTGGGCTCTCACCAGTCTATAATTACAGCATACTCTATAGGAAAAATAGTTCAAAGCAAGGGTGTAACTTTTAGATAACAATCTGTCTTCTTAAAAGGGAAAAATTATCAAAAAAGATGTGAATGGGATGTCTGGGGTTTATACTGTATTTTCTCTTACAAACCTCCAGGACAAGAACAAATGAAGGCATCCTTCTACAACAGGCCAAAAATTATACAAATGAATTGGATGTTCAACGTGTCGAGCTTGAAAAGGGAGATAACTTCCCAGAGAGCTCCAACACAGAGGTCTCCAAGCTTAGAGAACAGCTTCTTAAGTATCACAATGATTTGTCACAGGCTGAGGAGAAGCAATATCAGCTGGAGTACAAAATTGAAACGTATGTTCTACTTTTTACTTATTTATTATTTCATAATGATAGTAGAGTCTAAAAAAGTAACTAAAAACAAAAGGAATTTGAGATGCAATTTCTCTCCAGAACATATCATTGTTTGGCAAAAAAAAAAAAATTAGGTTAGTGTTTGTGTTTTTTGCTTTATATTTGCTGAATTATAAAAAAAAAAATAGTGCATGAACAAAATATACAATTTCCTTTCCCAGAATGATACATGAAGATTTAGTTTAAATGCAAATTAATGTATGGCTGTGTGGCTAATTATTAAAAATATTGCTCTGTTCATTTTTTTTCCCCATCTAGTCTGGAGGAGGAGAAGAAAATAATTGAAAGAGAATACAATAGGCTGCCAAAACAAGGGGTAAGAAAATTCTTTACCATGCCTAGTGAATTACGTTTTTAAATCAGACATTTACACCAATTTATTACATTTAATGTAATAAGTTGAAACTTTTTTTTTTCCAGTCTGAATTACATAAAACATAATTTTGTTCCCAAAATCAACAAGACAAGATGCCATACATTAATCTAGCTTTGATTTGAAACCTTAATAAAAAAAAGAATCATATGTCTATCTTTAAACTTGCTTGTTTGCATCTGATAATTTTTTCAGGAGATGTAAAAACAAAAATTTAAAGCAATAATTTGTTCAACTGAAACGTTCACTCATTAAACAAACTTAAAATGAATTGACTTAAATTCACTTTCTGAACATGGATGTCATGACTGTCAGGCTGTAGGCGCTACTCATTGATACTCAGCTGAACAGATTTTGAAAGGCATTAGTCATTCAAAATTTTTATTTAACATATTTGATGTAATTGATTGTAAATGGTTGTTGTTTAAATGATATATAATGTGCGATGTCTGTAGCCTAGAGTGTAATAAAGATTAAGTTGCAATTTGAAAAGTAAAAAAAAAAAAGTTAAAAGCACTGGTGGTTTAGATTCGAGTTGGGGATTAAATTACAAGTTGAGCTCTTATTATAAAAAAATCTGTTTTTATTGATTAGATCTTTTTGTTCTTTTTAATTTTCATTTTAACATCAGCAAGAGCTTTAGAAATCCACTTTGAAAAAATTGCGAATTTAAATGGTAGGCGACTCACAATTGTTATTCTTTTTTTTTCTTCTTAAATTAATAATGGATTTTAATACCATGTGAAGTGCTGTATATATTCTATACTTTTAACTAACATCTTATTTCCACATCCATTCATATGTTTTACACGTCTTGTTTCTATTAACAAATGAAGGAAGTTGAGAAGAAAATCAAAGAGCTCCAAGCTGGTACAGAAGAAATGAAAAAAGAAATTGTGCAGAGGCAGATTGAGGCAAAGACTTTGAGAGAAGATCTGGAATCAACACAGCGGCAAACAGCAGCTGATAAAAAAGAATATGAAAAATTGACAGATGAACTAGAGAAATTGAAGGTATATATTCTTTATTTATCTTGAGTCAGTTTGTTATTCAGGTTTAAAAAAAAAGTGAATTCAGATCTTAGATTCTAAAAACATATCTGTGTATATTAAGGTACATGTAAATATATTTATGGATATTCTGTTCATGAAGATAATTCATTAAACCTTTCAAATATTTACTTTATATATTTTTTGGTGCCTGAATATCTTCCAATTCTTAGAATGAAAATACATTCATTTTCAGGCAGATCTTGTTCAAATCAACACATTGCCCGGACAGACAGCGAAAGAAGCAGACAAAATCCAAAGACAGAAAAAGTAAGAACTTTTCTATAGCTTAATGGATCTCGTTTTGATTAATGCCAAGTATGTCAATATTTTTAACTTAAAAAGCAGTGACACTTGTATAAATCAATTTTATTCTGCTTCATTTTTCTTTAAAAAAAAATTAATGAATATCAATAAAATTTGCAACGAACCAAACAACCAATTACAGAAATAAAAATATTTCTGTTCTTTTTTTTTAAGATAAAGAGGTAATTGTGTGTCATGTTTTCTACGATTGTCCCATTGCTTGTATGGTCTCTCATGACCCGCTTAAAAAAAAATATATGTACGAATGGATATTTAATTAACATAGGCCTACACAATTTCAAAGAAGTAAATACATTTAATTTCGAAGAAAGATTTCTATTGTAAGTATTTTACTTTAAATTTTGAAAATGCTGGGGTTCTCTTTTTACCCCCTGACGTATGATTAGAGTTAAGTTACGCTAACAAATTTAAAAACTGTAACCTCAATTTGAATGCTTTTCATCTTTTTCTATTTTCAACTCAGTGGCATCACAAATCAGCTTGAGGTTCTAAACGCTGAATACCAACAGTTCAGTGAGGTGGTGAAAGATCTTGAAGAGCAAAGAAAGGTGCTGGAAGAGGAAAAATATGATGCAGACAAAGAGCTAGAAAAACTCAAATCAGATTTAAAGGAGAAAGAAATTCAGCTGGAAGTTCGCATGAAAGATTTTGAGACTGTGAAGGAGAGAGAAGTGCATCTACTAGGAGACAGGTAGGTTGAAAATTTTCATTAAAAAATACATATTATATCGTCATACCACCACAATTACGGCACAAGTGAGACTAATATAAAAATGCAAGTGATCTATCATTGTATAGCTGAAAAGAAGATCTATCTAACAAAACTTTCAGAATAAAAATGCACTAATTGGTTTTATCTTATTAGAAACAAGTGTCCAATATGAAGCAGAAATAAGGAAATAAAACGGTTTTATTATTGTTAATCTCAAAAGTAGCAAAAATGACTTATGCCATCGTAGCCTAAAATGTGACGAAATGCCAAGTGTGCAGAGTGATGGGAAAATGTTAAACTGATTCCATCTTATTTCTCGGACTTTTAAAAATCTTTTTTTAAACCTCACTTAGAGCTACGGTCGACATGAGCCTTCGTCACATGCTCCTGGAAAAAAAGAACCAGCATGACGTCCATTCACGCAAGTTACGGGAGAAGGACCGAGACTCGCGCAGCCTCAAGAAGGCCGAGCTACATCTCAAGGTTGCGGAGGAGAGCCTGAACCACACAAAATCTATTTACGACAAAGTCAAGTCACAGGTAGTGTTTAATGTCTTATAATTATGTGAGGTGGCATGAAAAAAAGGTTCTATATGCGGTTTTGGTAAAGTTAGAGATAAAGGTGTGAAAAGGTTCTATCTGAACAGGAGAATCATCAAAATAATAAATATATCGATTGAAAGCCTGGTTGTAAAAAAAGAGACAATGGTAATCATTTAGTCATAAATAATCCAAATAATTGATTACACTTTTCTCAAACGCGCAAAAAGTGTAGGTAGAACTTATTAATGTCACCTTTTGCATTGGAATTGGTGAATGAAAAAAAATTTGGCTCAACTGAATGGTAATTATTATTATTGTTAATATTGTTATTATTATTTTTATTATTATTATTATTATTGGTAGTAGCAGTAGTAGTAGTAGTAGTAGTAGTAGTAGTAGTAGTAGTAGTAGTAGTAGTAGTGTAGTAGTAGTAGTAGTAGTAGTAGTAGTAGTATTGTTGTTATTGTTATTATTCTTTATTATTTAATGTCTGGAATTTGCAATTTTTTTTTAACACAAAAAATTCATTTATCTGTTAAGGTTGGCAGCTTGCCCAAAGATGACGGCTCTACAGTGAAAAAGCGAGATGATCTGCAGAAGGAAGTGGAGCAAACAAAACGAGCACTAGCACAGCAGGTAGCCCCCCCCTAAAATGTATTTACTCACCAATTTTTCTTGCATAACTACATGTATATGGGTCTCCCTGCACTGTCAGACATTAATCTTTGGGCTCGTCCACAACGTAGCCTATATAGTGTTGATGCTTGACGCTAAACATTAAAACAAACACCAGGAAGGTGCTTGAAATTTTGTAAACAACTTCTGTTTCTACTATTAAAAAATATAATTCGGTACAGCTATTATTGTTCTCAAGGTGTGATAGTATGTTTTTACAGTAGGCCCTACCAAATCACAAGAAAATCTGATTATTTTTTTAATCTTTTATCTAATCTTTGAAGTATTTAAATTTAAGAGTTTGTATATTAATCACCATTTTTTCGCCTGTACATGACAAGGAATAATTTTTGTTTGTGTTTTATTTTTTTTTTACTGTACGTTTAGAATTGACATCACTTTTATGATATATAACTTCTTTATCACAGGTTGTTGGAAAATTTTTCTTTATAATTTTTATTCAAATGCCAAGGATTTTTAAAAAGTCAATTTTAAATTCTTGAAATACTGTTTACAAGTTTAACAAAGTCCATTTAATTTTTTTTTTTAAATTATAATTTTCAACCTTTTCCCATCACATTGCAAACACGATTTGCGCATTGCATTGATCTACACATTTTCCATAAGTCTTTGAAAATTTCCCAAATTAGTGCACACACAAGGACTAGGCCATGTATGATGTGATGTGAAAAGGTTAATTCTTGGTAAGGACCCATATGTTTTTTCAGTTTTTGTTTACTTTTCATTTTAACCTTCTTTTTCTTTTCTCTTCATTTTAGAACTTTTTGTTGATTTATTTTATCCCTAGAACTCCTTGACTGCCGTAGAGCATGTGAAGCTGGAAGCCAGTGCTGCTGAGGAACAGAACCTACTCTACGAGCAGAGTGACCTGAGGATAGAGGTGGTTGAGCTCACTAGGCTGGCAGCAATCAAGGTGTGTAAACTCTCTCTGTCTCTGTTATCGGTGTCACTCCGTCTCTGTTGCTGTCTTTCTCTAACTCTTTCTGTCTGTGTCTGTGTCTATCTCTCTGTCTTTATCTCTGTCCCGCTGTCTGTTTGTCTGTCTCTGTCTCTGTTTGTCTCTCCTCTTCTCTGCTCCCCACTGTCTCCCCCCTCTTTTTGTGTACTTTTCACATAAATATTATTTGACACAGCGAATAAGATAAAATTTGTTGAGAAAATCAACATAAAAAAACTTTTTGCAAGTTTCATAACTTGAATTTAAATTAAACTACACAAAATCTATTAAACGTGCAAAACTTTCAAAATCTATAGGTGTAGACAAAATATAAAATTAAACTAGTAAATTTTGCGTACCCTAATCTTCACAGCCCAAATAAGTTTTCTACATCAACCAATGTATAAATGTATAGTGTAATCGCTAAAAATTACTAAATCACAAGGCTGACGAGAGGGAGCAGAAGGCCAGAGACTTTATGCGAGCAGAGATGAAATACCACAGAGCTGTAGAGGACCTCAAGACAAAACAGCTCCAAATTCAAGACCACCAAAAGAAGTTCCAAGAAATGCAACTCAAGTAGGTCATTTTTATTTAAAAATAAATTTTTAACTAAGCCTATTGGCTATGATGATATAGGTCTGGCTTCTCTTGATTTGATAATTCAACAAAAACTGCCATTTAAAGAAACAATTAGGCCTGTTATAAGAGCAGGTCCAACTGTAATTTATCACAGTACAAAGTGGGAGGTCTGCAGTTTGAAACCCACAATTGGTCACAAATTCAGTTGTCCTATTTTGTTCCCCAGTTGGGTCGGTGTCATTATAATGTGACCATGTGAGATCAAAATCATGGTATCCCCTTACTGTCTGTGTGGCAGCACATAAAATTGACAGTCATTAGTCTTGGAACTAATAGTCCAAATGGTGCTGACATTGAATACAAAGCAACAAACAGTCTAAGTTATCAAATTTTGCTCTAATTATTCAAATTCCTTACAGTTCTCATAAGTTTTAATAACAATAGTTTTCCACCTCTGCACTGCACTTCTGTGGTGTAACAGAAAAATTTCTAACTTTAATTTGTAATTGTGTTACCCAAACCTGTTTGATTTATTCCTCAGACTGAAAGAATTTGCCAAACTGTACGATGTCATCAAGAACGAGCGCAACAAATGCGTGAACCTTATACAGACCTCCACTCAGAAATCTGCTGAGATGAAAGAAAAGATCAAGATCTTGCACAATGAGATAGAGATCTTACGAACAGCTGTTATGCAGAAGGACAAGTAAGTCATTTTACATTCTGGTATTTCGATATAGAACAATTAGACACATGAGAATAAAGGATAACAATTAATGTTTTTCTTTGAAAGAAGATTTACATTCACAACCTGCTGGGTTTTTTTCATTTACAATTAATTTAAAAAATATAATGAGAAACACTCAACCAGCTCTCTCATTGATTGTCTGTTTGTCTGTCTGTCTATATGTCTATTTCTCTATCTGCTCAAAAAATTGTGTGCTTTCTTACAGTTCTTCAGTTCTGTATTTTCTTTTGTCATGGGGAATGTTTCAATGTTAATTTAAATTGAGCTCTACTTTAGGTTTTCACTAGTTTGCCAAGCAAAAATGCTTGCAGGCTAGTGAATAATGCTAGACTGTGTTCTAAATTATAGTCATTATTATTATTATTATTATTATTATTATTATTATTATTATTATTATTACCATTATCATCATTATCATCATCATTATCATCATCATTATCATCATCATCATAATCATCATCATTATTATCATCATCATCATCATCATCATCATCATCATCATCATCATCATCATCATCATCATCATCATCATCACAATTATCATCCTTGTTCCTCAACACCAGAGACCTGCAGAAGTACCGGCTGAAGCGCATGAACGCCATCGTGATGCGGGACTCGATGCGCAACGAGTTGGCAAAGCAGCAGCGCCTAGAGGAGGAGATGCGTGAGAAGCGCGAGCAGCAGAAGATGGACATGTCCAAGCTCAACCTGATGATCAACCAGGGAGAGGAGCAGATGGTCAAGCTTCGGAAGAGATATGAGAAGAACGTCCAGCACCGCAATGACAGGTGAGAGGTTGAGTAATGATGAAATGAATGTTTACGAAAAAAATGGAGCAGTACCACAATTCAAAAATAAAATATTGAAAGGTTTTCACTCTTCTTATATGGTCAAGCTACTGAATCTATATGAGAAAAATATCCATCACTGTAACGCTGTGTAAGAAATAATAGAAATATTTCTATACTTAACTTTTCATCCCAACTTTTTTTTAAGCTAAGGAAGCAGTATGAGAAGAAAGTGCAGCCCCGCAACGAAGAGTGTAAAATTCAGCAATGAAATGTGAAACTTAAGATCACAAACTTGCCAGAGTCTTAAGAGCTGGAGTTATTGATTGTTTCTGTATTTAAATGACAAGGCTTATCAGATTTAAAGTTCTTTAAGAAAAGCTATGATGACTAGTACAGAATACCTTGTCGATATAATAGATACATTATAGTAATGAAAATGTTGCATTGAACATGGAAAATGTAGATTTTTTAAAAATGTACAATCACAATAAAGGGGATATGTCCATACTAAAAAAACTAAAAAGGAATAACTTAAAAAAAAAAAAGTTTTTTTCTTTCTCCAGAGGTGTTAAACTCATTGAGAGAAATGAGGAAGTGTGTGTTTTCTGTGAAAAAGTCAATATCCAAGGTAAACTGGTGTCTTTTGGTTTGAAAAACATATTTTTTTAATTTAAAATTTATATTGAAATGCAAAGTGATAAAAGTTTGGTCATTCTTTTAATATTGAAAATGAATTTTTTGTTTAAATTACCTGACTGTATTTTCAACAGATAGGCGAAAGACAATTTTGTTTGCCGAAAGCTTTTTTTCCTTCTAATTTTAAATCTGAATAATTTTGTTTCTACCCATGGACATACATTTTTTTTACAATCACAATTGTCAAGTTGCAGTTAAAATCGCCAAGTTCCAATTGTTTTTTCACTTTTATGGGGTGGCTTTGATGCAAACAAATTGACAGTTGTTGCAGTGTATTACATGTTAAAAAAATAGATTAAAGAAAAAGGAAAGTTACACACAAAGCTAAAAAACAAACAAACCATGTGACAAGATATAAAAACTATACAAGAATAAATTAAACATATAAGAGTTTAACCAGATAGTGTGGAATAGTGAGAGTTTTCATGGGGAGGATTTCTTAGGCGGTTGCTTCCTACTTTAAACCTTCGTAAAAACTGTATTTCAAGGTTAGTCAACTGCCTCAATTTCAACAAAGAAATTGAGTGAGCAAGCGTTATGCTAGCTATCTCTATCAAAAGCACTGTGAGCTGTTTTGGGGAAACGCCTCACTAAATCTATAGTCTCTGGTTTTACTTTCAAATTCAGCTTCATCTGTGCAGTAACTTTCATGGTTTAGAATACTAATGCCTGCAGACTAAATGATATGCGACGGTGATGTAAGTCTTAATAGAAAAGAGAAACTTTATAAATATACATAAAACATTTAACCATTTGACTTTCAAATAACATTCAGCTTTATCTGTACAGTAACTTTCATGGTCTGAAATACTAATGCCTACAGATCAAATGATACGCAATGGTGAGGTTGAGCTGAAGAGCAAAGAGGAAGAGATTCGATTCCTGGAATTGCAAGCCCAGGAGGAAAAACGATCGGTGCAGCTTCTGCACAAGGCCATGCCTAACAAGGTCAATATGGAGAAGGAGTTGGTCACCCTGCAGATACAGGTGAGGAAAAAAAATACTGGTTTTATAATATCGTTGTTGTATCTGTTGTTATTACTACTGTTTCTTTTATTGCTGTTGCTGATACTGTTAATTTTTATTGTATTGTTATTGTTGTTACTGTTGTTGTTGTTGTTATTTTTATTCTTCTTTTTCTTCTTTCTTCTTCTCATCCTCCTCCATTATTATAACTAAAGCTAGTTATGACTTAGAATATGACCAAAAAAAATTATTGTCTCTTTGAATATATAATTACTAGCAATATTGTAAGAGAAATAGAATTGTCTTAACTATTTTCATGCCTTATTATTCTTGAAATAATACCCATTGCATATTTTATTTGTGCAGCTACAACAATGCCAAGATAGAATGCTGGAACTGGAGAAAGATCTGGAGGACCCGTATGATGAGAGTCGAGTACGCTACCTGACTGGCAAAGACCCTACTCCAGGGGAGATACAGAACAAAGTGGAAGAGGTTTGTTTTTTTTTGCTTACTATCCAATGTCAACATCATATAGGGTATATTGTATAAGGGTCCCAAGACTAACGTCTGACAGTTTTAAGTGTTGCCACACAGAGACAATGCAGGGTTACTGTGACTCCTATCTCAGCTGGTCGAGTTATACGGACACCAACCTATCCAATAGGGGACTAAGTGGGACAAACCATTTTGTCACTGATTGTAAGTTTTGAACCAAGGATCTCAATTGACAGGCTAATAATGCTCTACCATTTTTTCGTAGTGAAAGAGGTAATAGAATTATGAATATTGATGCTCTGAGTTTGGAAATAATGTTTAAATTGAGCACAGCCAACACATTTGCCCAACTGCTGTTGTGTGTACAAAGTTTAATTTATAAGTTAAATGTGAATACAGTAACCGTCTATTTTGCCATAATATGAAATTTAGTTAGAATGTATAAGCATCTATACCTTTTTTTTCTTCTGAATATTTTTAATTTTGTTTGTTTGATGAATTGACGGTGCATACTAAAGCTCTACTTATAATTATGGTAGTGGTCTACCTCTTCTAAATTTAATTATATGATTTCAATAAACTTTGAGGCATATGGTTTGTATTGTCCACTTGCACATGTTGATGCTTCCAGATTCAATGGTTGTGTTTGGTGTGATTTGGATTTTCCCAATCAAAATTGCAAGTCATTCAGAGATGCTTAGTAAATACCCAAGCTATGAACCTCCTCTTTAAGGTGCATAGTGGTCTAGTGCCATAACCATGCTCTCTTTGAGTGGCAAGGCTATTTGGTGCCTCTGCATTGACAAGTTAATAATTTCCACAAAACGCAATCATTCTTCAACCATTTTCACTAAAAACCTACTTCAAAAAACTGTGGAAAAATAGCTAAATATTTAAGCTCTACTTATTATTATTCCTTCCCAGCTTGAGACGAGACTGGCAGAAAAGGAGGAGCAGCTCTTGGAGAAAGACCTCATCTTTGAGCAAGTCGAGCGCCTCGTGGGTCGTATCAGCCACAAGGCTCAAGTTGGCAAAGATGACACACTTAATCTTGCCAAGAGTGTAAGTTACAAAAGAATGTAAGAGGAAATGAGTCCATCTATGTTTAGCGGCAATGTCCAAGTTTGCAAAGATGATACACTTAACCTAGCCAAGTGTGTAAGTTAAAAAAAAATAACCTTACTCGAAAGGAATCCATCTATGTTTACCTCTTCTATCTAAGTCCAATTTTGCTACCCCCTTTTTGATGTTTGTAAACTGGACCATGTTGTCATTTGTCTACTTAAGAAGGCTCAATAAAACTGAAACACTTTATATGTCAAAATACCCCTGTAAATTTTTTTTGTCCTTAAGTTCAAGTTGGCGACTGCTTTGTCATTTATGTTAAATGGCAATGCCTTAAGCAAAGCAAATTTCTATTTTAGAGATGGTTTTTAATCTCAATCCTAAACTACCCAACCACAGGTGAACAACGTCCAGGCACGCATCAAGGAGACGACCAGGAAGATGATGGCGCTGGTCTCGGAGCTGTCCATGAACCAGGCACAGGCACTCAAGCTGCAGCAGGAGGCTCGCCAGAAGGAGGCGCTGCTAGAACAGTGCTACCTGCGCATGGAGAAAGGGGAACCACCCACAGACGAGATGGAGTACGAGTGGGACAAGATGCTGGCAGACATGCGCCGCCATGTGGAGGAAGGGGAGGCGCGCAGGATGGTCAGTTTTTGTACTATTTTTACACTATTTTAAGTTATTTGTTATTATTTATTCTAAAATTACATTTAACACTGCTGCAATATAATTATACAAAATATAAAAAAAAAAATTCCTTTAATTTAATGCTATACATAAACACTACAACAAAACAACCACAACAAACAAATAAAACAAACAACAACAACAACAACAACAAGATTCCTTCTATTTAATGTTATACATTTACCCTACTTTGCTCTGGCCCTCATTCCTATAGTAATTATTATTGCTATTATTATTATTATTACTATTACTACTACTACTACTACTACTACTACTACTACTACTACTACTACTACTACTACTACTACTACTACTACTACTACATGTATTATCATTATTACTATAATTTCTTTTTTAATCACAACGCTCTGCTTTGCTCTCAATCCCTTTCCAGATGGAGGAGGAAGAGGAACAGTACAAGATAGCAGGCGGTGTGTACACCACAGCCGAGCCTCGACCCAACGCCTACATCCCTGACGATGAGAGCGAGTTGCCTATCCCAAGACCTTACGGCTCCCACGCACCTTTCAAACCCAGCGAGACAGGATCCACCATGCGACACATCCGCAAGCCTGTGCCTAAACCCATCGAGATTTAGGTCATTTAGTGTAATTTATCGTCAATTCTTTTACTGCATCATTTTAGAATTCCTAAATCCCTGATATCGCATTATAGTGTAATTTATTATCTATTCTTTTACTTCATCATTCAAGATTCCTGAAATCATAGGCAGGCTTGAGTGCCACTGTATTGCAGAATACTTGTTTTAAATATGGTCAAAGGGAAATTACTATAAATAAAAGCTGTTTTAACTTTTCAAGGATTGTCTCCTTTACAAGTTGATCGCTTAAGATATTGAAAATTAAAGAAAATTTTGTCTTACACCAGTGGCAACAATGTGAACTCTGTTTTTTAATGCTGAAAATGCATTTGATGCATGATCCAACAAAGCTGAAACTGAGACAAACAAATTTATCTGTCTCTGGTATTGTTTGAGGAAATACAAAGTAGTCTTTTTTTTTCTTCTCTTAAATTTCGGCAAAGAATGATAGTTACCGATTGTAACGGTTTCTTAGAAAGTATCTAAGTAAGAAAAGAAAGACTGCTCAGAAGCTTGCATAAAACAATAATTAAAACAGTTATTGAGTAATGAATCTTGTTTGAATTATAATAGAATATGAATAAAACTTGGTGTCCAATAAGGAGCTTTTTTCTGTTAAAATCTTTTTTTTTCTTTTTTTTTCATATTTTTTAATTTAAAGTCATGAGATGTCAATCAAAGAAAAGTACTTTTATGAACATGACTGTATAGGATGAAATTTTGTGTATTGGATGCATCTTTTCTTAATGGCTTTGATGTAGGACCACTATTGCTACTGTTAGTAAGCAAAAACTAAAATATAAAATAATGTATTGAGTTTCATCTCTGATAAGCTGTAAAAACTTAAAAATAGAACTTAGGCAAAGTATGTCAGAATACACGTTCATGTAATTATGAGAGAGTATGGAGAGAATGTGCCAATGTGTGAAGGTGGAGCATTTAGTGTGTATGGATTTCTGTGTGTATATACACATTTGAGAGATTGATTGATTGTAATTCACTTTTTTTTCCTTTTTTTGTTTGTTCTGAAGTGTAACATTGATTCTACAGGTCTTGAATTTCTTGTAAAAATTCAATGTGTCTTTTGTAAAACCAAATTAATGATACCAAATATTAAAGTAATATTGTCTTTATTGTAATCGCTTCAAGCTCCTGAATTGCTTTTGATATTCAAAACCAAGAACTAAATGGATCCTTTGTTCTTTTATAGTATTAGTCTACTGTGATAAAGATTCTTTTTATATCTTAAAATTTCAACGAAAGATATAATTTTATGTAGGTTGTAAAAACTTTCTTCTTATTTGCTAATGCTTGGTTGGTGACAAAAAAAAAAACATGGTAAGTTGGGGCTTAGTTTTATAGAATGATATCAACCCCTGTTTAATCAGACGACTTTAACCATGTGGACATTTACACAATTCAAATTATTGCGATTTTGCTCCTAAATAAAGTATGATGTTTTTTCTTGAGGACTTATTCTTTTTTATTGCTGCTTTCTTTGACTATGGTACTAATTTAATATCAATTTAAGAAAAAAGACACAAGAACAAAAACTTTGCATAGATTTCTAATTTATTAATTCATCAGTAAAAAAAAAAAAAAAGAATGAACATGCTGTAAAGTACCCGGTATTATCAAAATAGATTAAAAAAAAAATTACAACCAAGGCTTGCCAGCATTACTTAAGTATCAAGTGCAATAAATTAAAAAATTGTCAACACAAACTTATGCATGATTGATATAAAGCTGACCGATAATTAATTTATCTTCTTCACAACTTGGAAGATCTGTATGTATATTATTTACAATATGTATATGCATAGATAGATATACTTCTTACTTAAAAAAACATTAGACAAGAACTTGAAGGCTAAAGTAAATCAAACATGACACTAAAAATATGCCATGATCAGGCACTATCCTTCAGCCACAGAAGGGAGCCAATTTGTGAGGTGATGTTAAAAGAGTTCTTTCTATTAACATAAAAAAGACATACAAAGATGACATCATAAAAAGGTTCTATCTGAATGGAAGAACTATGAAAAAAAATACAACTGTATGATATGGCACGCTAGTTATAAAGCAAATAAAACCCAGCATACCGTATAATTATATTTTCTAATGATTCTTCCATTCAGATGGCACCTTTTTATTTGTTACCTCCAAAGTTACAAATAGAAGTTGATGGAACCATTTTAATATCACCCACAGTACTATTGAGGAAGACAGCAATAGTGGGAAAAAAAGCAGGGTTGAAATACCAAGGGATATTTAATGTAACTTCCCTATAACCAAATGATTCAAAATTGGAAAAAAAAAAAAAAGAACTTTATTTTAAAACTGTCTTTGTTTATAAAAATTACAACATACAAACAAAATTACACCCAGGTATTCTAATTTGTTGTTGTTGATGGAACAAAAGTCATGGCTTTAAAATGAAGCAAAATGTAAAAATAACAAAACTTTTAAGTTATGCCATTTTACATTGATTTGCAACCGGATTTCTGTAGTGAACATAACAACAGCATAATATTATACCATTTTGTGCCTATTTTAAACATTGGATTTCATGGATCTCATTGGAGTAGAGGAAACCTTAGAAGCTTCTTTGCAAACATTTTTTTTTTTACCGGCTTGAATTCCATTAAAGCTTCAAACATTTTAAATGAATGACATACATCTTGTAAATAAAATATCTCACCCCAGCAAACACTAACATCTAGAATGGATCTCTGTACAGTAAAGAAAATCTAAAAGCTTCTGTAAAAGACCTTTTTTTCTTCCAGCAGAGCAGTTTAAATCAGTTATTCTATAATAGCTTATAAAAACAAATAAAAAAAACAATAAATCACAACCTCCTTATTACACACTTTTCCATTCTTTTCTGTTAACTCTGTCTAGAATGTAGTAAATTTTAAACCACAACCAAAAATGTAAGGACAAAAGTGTGAACCTTTTTGATTAAACAAAGAAAAAAGACCTAAAAAACAACAACAAAACAACCAAAACAAAAGAAAACCAGGAGATATACAAATATTTGTCAAACTACAATAATTCTTAGTTTTCTCAAAGCAGCTATTGTTTATTCTATTGGACCTTTTTTTTTTGTTTATTAAAACGTCCACACTGACAAAGATGTAACGGTTCTCTTGCAAGGCATGTATTGTAAGTAGGCACATAAAAAATAGCATACAAAAACCCAGTTAACAGCTGAAAACAGATAACAAAACAATTTGCAATTTGCCAATGTGAGGCAACCCAAGTAAATTGGGCACAGGTTGAAACTTTCACTTTTTGAGTCCCTAACAGTTTCAAAAGAATAAAATGCACCTTTAGAGGTTGAAAAATTATAACCCTATCATTTCTCTCAAAATCATTTGTATCCAAAAAATGTCAAGCTAGAGTAGTTTTTCTATGTTCAGAGGGCTCTAGTACATTAGTGACATATGCCTGAAAAGCCCAGATTGCCTCACAAATACACAGCATACCCATTATTCTTTCAATGCCAAGGACACACTTTGAACTCTTTTAAATAGAGGCGATTTGCATCACGCTGTTCCAAATTTGAACCTCAAACATTTGGTTTATATTGTCTGCTGCTAAACTTCACTAACATTTAATAAGCACTTTTTAATACAGGTTTTTTAAAATTTTTTTTGGGTAATTTAATTAATTTTTTAAATAATTTGACCTCAACAATTTTGACTAATTTGTCCAAATATTTTTTTCCATTAATATTGAATTTTTTTCTTTTATCAGCAATTCAGGTAAACTTGGGTTAAACGAAGTGAGTGGAGAAAAATACTGATATTAAAAAATTGAGATCTCTGAACTAATGCTGCATTTAGAACAAATCTAGGCAAAACCAACATTTCTCTGCAGTAGGCAAACTTTGGTGTTGTCAAAAAAAGAACATGAACTTCAGAATGTTATCATATGCAATAAGTTTAAAGAATTAAAAACTAAAAAATTACACGAGCAACAAAAAGGGAGCCATAGAATTATTCAAGAACAAAGCTTGAAAAAAAAAATCGTCCTTAAGATACCTAATTTTCAAGAAAAGTATCATAATATCATATCTTGATCTGAATTTGAGTAAACAAGGCAAGAGAAGTTTGATATCCAAATCCAAGCTGATAGTTCTAGGATTCATTCACCCAAAGTAAATATTTTTGCAAGAGATTCAAAATAAAGCGTTTGTTTATGGTATATCAGAGACAGGTCAGAGGGTCCACTGTTTTTATGTCACATACAATTAAAGAGCGTCTTTTTGTCTCTTTAAAAAAAAAAAAAGGTTGAGGCTGGTTTTGTCCCAAAATGAGTGAAAAGTATAATTATTTTGATTATCTTTCTACCCTCCACCTAATCTTTTTAAAATAAAGTGAATCGCCCAATAAGAATAAAAAATTAAGCAAGTTGAAGTTCATGAAATTTTCTTTTTCTTTTAAAAATTGGAACAAATTGTACAATATATCTCACAAATTTTCATATGTGGCTGCACATAGTTTTGAAAAGAAAAACAAACAAAAAATGCTCTTCAATTATAATTCTCATAAAGATGTTAACATCCACTGGTTGAATCGGTATGCCAGACACAACAATCACTAGTCTCATGTTAAGATGGCAGATGCTGGTTTTGATGCGTCTCTGATTTCTTGTTGCCATTGCCGTTGAAGTTACTACTACAAGAAGACGCAACAGTTGGAATGGTGCTAAAAGGGGCTCCGGAGTGGTGGCCCCTGGATGCTGATGATGCAGAGGTTGATGGCGCTAGTTCCGACTGAGGGGGTTTAGGAGGAGGGGTACTACATGACAGGGACGAGTACGAGGGTGGAGGACCTAATGAACCATCGACATTCCCTGAGGGTACATGGTGCGGCCTGCTCGAATATTCTGGAATGGACAAAAAATTTGAGAAAACAAGTTAGATACGGGTTGGATCAACAATGAATTTAACTCTTCAAGAAGACAATTACTAGTTGGCTAAAATAAATTATAATAAAATAATTAGATAAGGACTGTAATGAACAACAAATTTTGAGACTATCATTTGATATGGGAAAGGCCTTGCAAAGATAGATGTTATAAAAACTATTATCTTGATAATTGCTTGCTGCTTTCCTCATTAAACATTTTTTTTCTTGCCAACAGCGTAAGTAAATATCATAATTCTGATATTGTGGAAATATGTTTATCCGTTGTTATGAAAGTATGATACAAAGAATTTTTTTCAATATGAGTTTTTCTTTTACTACAGTTAGGTTTACTTTTTTTGTATTTCATTTCTCATGCAAAATACAATTAAAAAAAATGTTTTTGTTTTACTTATATTATCAACATGGTCAAATGTTGCTAACAAAAAGAAGAAAAAAAACAAACAACTGAAATGAAGAGCTGAGCGAAATCTAAACAATCAGATTCTCACCTGTACAACGCTGATGATTCTGTTCACATGTGCAGCCTTCACAATCTGGAAAGAGGACAAGATTGATAGAAAAAAACATTACTGTGTTTGCTTTATGTTGAACGGGCTGCCTTCTACATTAAATTCAAGTTGTAATATTTTGAGTATTGATAGTTATTGATATAAATGAATGAATGTATGACAAGCTGAAAACACATGTGTTGTAAAACTCTTCATGTCCCAGACATTCATTAGAAGTACTTGTTGGGTCAGTGTCAGTATAATAAGACCGGCTGACACAGGAATCCTGGTATCCTTGCACTGATCACGATCTCGTCTAGCTGTGAACATTTGAGCATTGAGCAATCAACCACCAATTGATCAACTAATCAACCAATGAAGTAATTTTTGAACCCATGTGTACTAGATGCAATAGAAGTTTTGAGAAAACCAACCATATGGTTCTAACACTGCTCTATAATAAAACTTGATGGAGATATGATGCAGTTGAGGCTGCAGTCGACAGGTTAACATCTTGGATCGACAGGCTAAATGTGCAGGTGTAGCTGTTCGCTACTTCTACTGCCAACCAACTAACCAAACATTTCCTGGTGGCACCTTACCTGAGTAGCCCGGGTCCTGCCCTGGTTTGACTGACAACGAAGATCTTTCCCGGTGAACACCCGAACCTCCTGGCTTGCCACTGCGATGGTGATGCCCCTTAGGTGGGAACTTGGATGATGGATGTGGATACTGCTGTTGATTGCAACTGTTTAAATGGCGTCGACACCAGGGGGTGTCTTCCTCCTCCTTCTCCCCTCTCCACGGAGGGGAGGAGCAGGTGGTGCAGTAGTCAGAGTCTCTCATCACCTCGCAACAGCACGGAGGGCTCACAAGCCTTTCGTTTGTTGCACTACAAGTGTCATCGAGTTCACAACCACAAGCTAAAGAATCAGGGCCATTAGAGATGCACGGTTTCCTACGATGTTTGTTGCTGCTGTAGGTGTTGTTGTTGTTGTTAGTCTTGTTATGTACACAACCTTTTGCTTGTTGGCACCGGCCACTATGAGGACCTGGAGTCCTGTGATGTTGTTGTTGTTTATGGTGTCTTGACAACGCTGTTGTTGTCGAAGACTGAGGAGATGATAGAGGGGGCGCCGAGGGGGTGATAGCTCTGTTGCTGCCCTCACTCGTGTTATTATAGTGTGTGTTGTGGCCATTGCATTCACCTTTACAACTATGGTTAGAACAGCTATTGCCGCTACCACTGCTATGACTATAATTTTTATTATAATGTACACTGCCCTCCCCTTCCTGGATTTCATGAGGTAGAATAACACCTGAGTTGTTGCTGCTGTTCTCTAGAACACATTCCCCCCCGCTTGTGTTTTCCCCCCTGACCCTATGCCCACAACCCTTACAATGAGTCTGCAAATCTTCGGAATCTAAAGAAACCGGGTAGAACTGGTTCGAGGGTCTTTTATCACAAGAATCGCTGTGAGTCCTTGGCCGAAATCCTCGCTCCTCTAAAAACGATTCCTCATCGCCATCATCACCGGCGCCCTCTGTGATTGCCACGGCGTCTCTCGAGACTGCTCGTCTCTGGGGAGGCACTAGGCCTCTTCTCCCATCCCTCTCCCCTCGGTACCCAACGCCGTCCAGAGTGTTGGCGTGGAAGCGTTCATGTGACGACGACGCATGCTTCTTTGGGTGGAAGGTCTGAAGTAAAGGCCGTCTCTCAGGAGATGACGGTGTCACTAGAAGAGACCTCGATCCCGAAGTCGATCCTCTCCCTGCTCTGTGAATTTGAAAACTTGACAAATTTGAGAAAGCTCTGTCGTCAGTGTGAGAAAACTGGAAGTTCGGTCTGGGAGAGTGTTGGGGCTGGCACTGGTGGAGGTTGGACTCTGCCGTCTGGACCTGTAGCTGAGAGTGACCGTCCACTGGGCTAGCCGAGTGACCAGACAAGTACGACTGGCTGCTGGGCGGTTCACTCGTCCCACTGTGCTGACCAGAGCTGGTGCTGTGACGACTGCCGAGAGTGTCCCTGTCATCGTCCTCTGTACCCGCATACTGCAGGCTGCTGGCAGAGTGGGCTGGAGGAGAAGAATTAAAACAAGTCATTGTTTTGGTTGTTGTTGTTCTTTTTCTTGTTTTCATTTTTATTTTTGTTTTAACTGTTATCATCATATGGTTATTATCTTTTTCATTACTTAAATTGTTTATGATGGTCAATATTATTATTATTATTATTGTTATTATTACTATTACTAATATTATCTTCATTATCATTATTACTACTACTTCTACTACTAAAATTACCGTTCGCTTTCTGCCTGAGTAGACGGTCACCAGCAGTGACTCTATGAACCGGTTCGTCCTCGTCAACCCCATTGGCATAAATTGTTGGCCTCACCCTGAACTGACCCGATGATGACTCATAGCCAGACTCCTTCATTTGATAGTCTGCAACAGCAAAATTAGAAAAAGTATTATAAATACAATTTTAGTGGGCAAAACTAATCACTATTGACGTCCTCTCCAAAAAAAAAAGAAAAAAATAATAATAATAAGCAGATGTAACCACTAGATCTGTACAGCTCAATGAGTGTTTCTTTAACTTTGACAGCTTGAATCTAGAACTAAATGTAAGTAAATGTTGTTCTAAAGTCACCTTGATAGTGGTAGCCTGTCATTGCCAGGTGTCCCTGAGAGTAGCTTCCCTCCTTGTCGGACGACATGTACCCAGAGCTCGGCACCTCCCCAGGCAGCGTCGTCTCATCTGGTGCACGGACGGGAAAAAACAGAAACAATAGGGTCAATGGCGTGGAGGAAACAGTACTTATTTGTTAAAGAAGAGATAGACCTATCAAGGCAAGTCTGCAAAAAATCATAATATATCATTATATATATGTATATTTTTTTTAGCTCTGTATTGGGTTTTCTTCATTTCAAAAACATGCTTATTTGACATTAACATATATATAATAAGTGAGTTTGTTAGATTGGAATCTATCTTATTGTGAAGTAAAAATAAAAATGCACTAATTTGTTTTTTAAGACACCCCCCTAAAAAATGAGAAAAAAAAAGAAAGAAAAAAGCAACAGAGAAACAAAAAAAAACAACACAAGTATATTAGTTTTACTAAGATAGAAATATAATCTCTTTTTTTTTTTTTAGATTATCCCCAAACTGCTACAAATGAGATGTGCCATCGTACTAGCCCAGCCACAAGCAATTTAGCAAGTCTTTCTATATAATTATATTAACCTACCAGATGGGGCAGCACTGTACATCTCATGGCGCTTCCGAGTTTGGTAGATGATGATGACCCAGACCAACGAGGTTCCGACCACACAGCAGACGACGGCGATGATTATGATGCCCGTGGTCGTTGACTTATCGTCCAGTCCAAAGGAACTACTACTGGCCTCTACCACTTCTCCCGATGGTGTCAGGACCTTCACACAGCAATGAAAAAAAAATGGTCTAGAGGATTTGTTCCACGGTAATTTTAAAAAAAAAGGGAGTGGGCGTGAAAGCTTATATGGTATTGGTACAGAGGAAAAGGAAAATTAACAGAACTTGTATAATTATGTGGATGTGAGAATATAAATAACATAAACCCAATATATATGCACTTTCACTCACAATCATAAAACTTGTTTCAACCTTTTCACATCCCATGATTCAAAGCCTATTATTTGAGAGTGCATTACTTGGGGCAATTTTTAAAAGAAGGTAAAAGATTTGATAATTATTTATTACTTCAAAATGTGCAGTTTAACGCAAAGAGGTGCTTGCACAAGAGCATACCAATGCCCACATGTGCGAGGGGTGTTCGGAAAAGGTTAAGTAAGGACAGTGGTCCCACCTGTAGTTTTGTAGTTCCCTTGATCGTGCCCAGTGAGTTTGAGATTCGGCAGGAGTAGACGCCAGCATCCGACCATTGTGTGTCCACAATCACCAGAATTTGGTTACCCGTGGTGAAGAAGTGGCGAGGTGTAACCTGTGATGAAAAGAGTTTGTTGTTAAGCGTCCAGCGTCAGCACTAAATAGGCTATATTGTGGAAGGGCCCCAAGACTAACCCCTGACAATTTGATAATGGGGGGATCCCAGGACATCAGTCTAAGCTGCTCACATTATAATGAAATCCGACAAAATGTTTTGTTTTTGTTTTTATTAAATTATAAAATACTTGGACATTTTAACAGCCATGAACTATGTCTTCCAGTTTGATTTTTATTCAACTGTTATGTCCTTGTTTGCCTCCCTTTACCATAACAGGCTAAAAGAGATGTTTAGTTCAACATTAAACAAATCATTTGAATATCAATCAACATAAGTATCTTTATTATCCAAGTTGAGTTTTCAATGTATAATTATTGCTTACAGCGTTCATTTTTCCATGTGTAATACAAATTGTCATAGAATCTATTAAAAATTAATTCTTTTGTCTGGCAGTACCTTTTTATGACTATGTTTGTTATTATGATGCATGGGCCAAAGGCCTTTTTTCAGAATTTAATTCAATCTTATCTTAACATTTAGAATGTTAACCAAGCCTGCTTACCACCAGGTTCTTTCCATCCTTGAGCCAGGACAGCTTTGGCTGTGGACTGCCCGAGGCCCTACATTGAAGAACAGAGTCTTCGCCTCTCCTTGTCGACACTTTCGTCTGCATCGGCTTCACAAAATCTGGTGTTTCTGGATTTTAAAAAACAACAGCAAAGGGTTAAAAAATTGACATGATTATGTCACTAGAAGAGGAGGATGGCATATCTCAAGCTATTTATCAATGTGTCAGTTCAGTATCATTATTTATTATTGTTTTTGTTATTGTTATTATTATTATTATTATTATTATTATTATTATTATTATTATTTTCGTTATTCCTATTATTGCTATTATTATTATTATTATCGTTATTTCTATTATTGCTATTATTATAATTATCATTATCATCATCATCATCATCATNATCTTTATTATTATTATTATTATTATTATTATCATTATTATCATCATTTTCATCATCATCATCATCTCTCATCACCATTATCATCTCACCTAAAACTGTGACTGTCACGTTACTGGTGATCGTGCCGGCCTCATTCTCCGCCTTGCAGCTGTACACCCCCTGGTCCGCCGCCTGCACGTTCAGGATGTAGAAGTGGCTGTCGTCAGGGTAGACCTGCATGCGCCTCTGCCTTGCCGCGGGGAAGTTGACCCCTCCGTCCTTCTGCCACGAGACGGTGGGAGGGGGCTGGCCTGTGGCAGCGCATTTCAGCTCGGCGCTTTTCCCGGCTTTGACGGTGACGTCCACAGGTACCTCAGTGAACACGGGAAACACTGGAGGTGAGAGAAAGAGGAAAAAAGATAAGAATTTGTGTGGGGGTTGCAGCGATTTTGCAGGCAATGCTCATGAAATTGTACTGAGTACTGTTTTAAGGGTTTTTCCAAACTTAATATCTTTTGAGCCAATAAAGGTAGAATAATAATATTTTTAGATTTGAAAACTGGAGCTTTTTAGCTTCAAATATTGCTTACATGTACGCGATGTGACTTTGTTGAGTAAATCACTGGAGCTCAATAAAACAATCTCTAACAAATGACAGAACACAATATTGTGTAGGGATCAGTCAAATATGCTGAACATTTTTCAGTAATGAGATATGAAGTAAAGACAGCTGTTAAAAAACTATTGGATAAATTTAAAAAGTCCATAAAACAACAGATACTGAAGTTCAGGGATCACAAGGGATAGTATAATTTCTTTCTTTTGTGATCCTATCGTCAAAAAAAAAAAAAATTAAGAGAAAAAAAAACAAAAACAAAACTAACCATAGATATTGATGTACGCTTTCTGTGAGAAGGCGCGACCAAACTCATTTGACACAATGCATTGGTAGGCTTCCCCAGAGGAGTGGTGCAGACTTCTCAGCGTCAGAGTGGAGGTGTAGCGATTCACATCTCTGTCTCGTGTTGCTCTCACCTCAAACAAAGATTCAGGTAGTCGCTGGAATTGGAAGTTACAGATGAAGTCAAATAACTGATGTTAAAATTTGTAGAATGTGTATTCAATTTGAATTAAAGCTTTATTGAGTCAACACATAAATAAATACATATTAAAAATATAGAAACATGGAGATATAATGTTAAAACTTGTATACAAAAATACAGAAAACTGAACCTTCAATGATTGAGATTTTGGCAATGTTGGATGTTAGGAAACTAATCTTCTGAAAAAACTGACTTGGCTTACAGTGAGACATTTTTTTTTACTGAGGCAACTTATTATACTGAACTATAAAAACACTCCGCTGAAAATGTATAAATTTACAGAAAATTGGCATCATTGGGCTTAATACTCTGATTGTTTGAGACTGGAGTATAGCTAAATCGGTTTTTATGTGCCATACAAGACAGTGCTTTTCCTTTTCAACACCATGCCTACCTAAAGATGTGATAACAAAGCTGTATCTATATACCCTCCCAACTCCTTTTCTCTAATTTGATTAGACAAAAGTACCTCCTTGTTCCTGGTCCACTTGAAGGTGGGTGGGCTGTTACCGGTCACCCCCGCCACACACTTGAGAGACATGTTCTCTCCCTTGAAGCCCTTAGACGATCTTGGGCTCTCCAGAATCACCGGCTTCAGAAACTGGTCGTCAGCTGAGAAACATAAAAGTAAAAATAATGATGTAAATGATAAAAAAAAAAATGATAATATAAATGTTATCAATGATATGATAGTAATAAAAAAAAAATTATAATAACAGTAATAATAATAATAATAATAATAATAATAACAATAATAATAATAATAATAATAATAATAATAATAATAATAATTATAATAATAATAATAATAATAATAATAGTCTCCAACACTCACTGCATTCCTTGTCACCCTTGACATCGACCTGGAAGATTGACATTCCCCTGAGCAGCTGCGGGTGAAAGCACGAGCCTGTTGCAGAGAGGCTGAACCCGTTCTTTTCGAGCCAACCAGGCAGCCAGGACAGGTGGCAGTCGCATGACAATTTTGACGAGTTGAACGATCTGGTGAGGTAGAAATAGTAAAAAGTCAATTATATAATAGTGCCTTTCCTAAAGGAAGTTCAAAGCGCTTGACAATATGAAAATACATGTAACTGAAGTTCACTCTTACAGACGTATTTCACCACTCTCTTACAATACAGCAATACTGATAATTATTTTAACAAATAAACATTAGAAAACATCCACTCATAAAATGTGGAAAACAAATATGTTTTTAAACAACTCTTAAAAGCAGCTAAAGATAGGGCGTCTTGAATGTTGACAGACAGAATATTCCAGACATAACCCATTAAAATAGATATATATCATTATATTACAACTATCTTGATATTTACAACTATCCTGATATTTACATATTTCTTGGTACGTACACATTATACAATTCTGTACTTTTACCTAGATGGGGCATCTCAAAAAAGATATATATCTTAACAATTACAACTACTTGATATTTACATATTTCTTGGTACGTACACATTATACAATTCTGTACTTTTACCCTGGCAGTTACACATAGTTACATATTATCTTGATATTTACACATATATCTGAAGATAGTAAAGAAAACAACTCACAAGCTCTGCAGTTTGCGCAGGGTCTCGAACGCGTTCTCCTGTATCGAGGTGATATCGTTGTCCCCCAGGTCTAGCTCCTTGAGCTGCTGCAAACCAGAGAAGGCGTGGACCGGGATGGACGAGATTCCGTTGGCGCGGAGGCCCAGGCGGTTGAGTCGGCTCAGGCTGTGGAACATCCCGGTCATGTCCTCCACGCTCCATGAAATTTCGTTGTGGCTCAGCTCCCTGCAGAGGAGGAGGAAGACAGAGGTGCGATTAATGCAAGGTTACAGGCTCATAGATCAAGTAACTCAGAAATACTGTGGACGGATCCTAAGATCCCCTGAAGTCTGACAACTTTAAGTGCCTACTGCTAAAAAAAAAGAGACCGCAGAAATAATGGGGTACTCTAGAAACCCTGCACGAGACTGCCCCATTCATCGAGGAAGCTAAATTGAAAATTTAAAAGATTTGCACATATTGAAAATCAACGCAGAAGAAAAAGAAATAGAGACGGTGCAAGGATACCAGGACTCCTGTCTCAGCAGATGAAATAATACTGACATAGATTAACTAGTAAGGGACACATTTGACGAATAAATTTTGACTTTTTGTCTGATTGCAGGATCAAATTGCAGAACTCCCAAATAGAATCCTAACAGTCTACCAGTTAGGACACAAAATATGGTAGATCAAGAATGAACAGTGCGCTTTATTTCTGGTTTTAGTGTAGTAATAAACAGTGAACGGCAGTGATGTCCATAAACTTTAAAGTCTGCCTAATTCACAGTGAGCTGTGGTGGGTGATGAACAAGTGATGATAACATTAAAAAAATGACTAATGGCAGCTAGTGATAATGCCAGTTTCGGTTTTGTAAAGAATACATGAACAAGCAACAGGTGATACAAAGAAGTAAAAAGAGGCAACCCTTGAAGTTAATGATATTTTTTTGTGTGGATACAATTGTCAAAGTAAATGTAACTTGAGGTTTTGAGGTTTAAGTTTGTTTTAGCTAGGAGTGCAAGTTAATACTAAAATTGTTTTTCAGAGTTAACACTGCACGCAAATATATATAGTAAACTCATTGTCTTAATTTAATTATAACTAATATTAACGATAAAAAAGCTGATAGAAATTAAAAAGTTGAAAGTTTTGGTAATTTGACACAAGCCCATGTTAAACAATGATGGAAAATGTACCTCGTACTACATGGACTGCATAATACATCAGCATGTGACTTTTCAAGTGACATACAAGCCACTGGGTAAAGTTCATGAGACCATATATATACCAAATATATTATACATAGATCTAGTGGGTAAAAGATAACGCCCAACGTTTGGAAGATACACGGATGGTAATTACAATGTAAATTAAAAACCAAAGACCTTCCTAAAAAATAAAGGGAAGATTTATCTAGTGCCACAGTTGAAAAATGAATGGGGGTAGGGGGAGGCAAGAGAGCGACAGAGAGAGAGACTCAAGGAGAAAAAGATAGAGATAGACAAAGGAGAAGAGGGAGACAGAGAAAAGAAGGGGGGAGGAGAGAGAGAGGGAGAGAGAGAGACAGAGAGACAGAGAGAGAGAGAGAGAGAGAGAGAGAGAGAGACAGAGAGAGACAGACAGACAGACACGAAGGCAAACAAACCGACACACAGACACACACACACACACAGAGCCAGAGTAAGGTCACAATGTCATATACATAGTCAGTCTTGGGACCCGTCCACAATATAGCCCATGTATTGCTGAAGTTGGACGTTAAACCAACTCAACTCCAACTCACTCATACATAAGCACACACAGGCAGAGACAGGGTGAGGTACACAGAGTGCTGAGAAATAGATCAGTAGACCTATGCACTACAGAGAGAGAGACAGAGAGAGAGAGAGAGAGAGAGAGAGAGAGAGAGAGAGAGAGAGAGAGAGAGAGAGAGAGCACATGTGGCGTCAACATTGAGTTGCTCTTCTCCCGCTACAGTCTTTGCGATCTCCGTGACTATAACAGATGTCATAATCACGACATAATTATAGGCACGGTCGCTCAAAAGCTTCACAAGACTAGGAATTATAGGGCTATAATTTGGCGCTGGTGCATTTTGAGTGTATGGAAACTAATAATAATAATAATAATAATAATAATACTACTACTAATAATAATACTACTACTACTACTAATACTACAATAACAAAACAATAATAATAATAATAATAATAATAATAATAATAATAATAATAATAATAATAACAATAATAACAAAAATAATAGCAACAACAACAACAAAAAACAACAAGAAAGGGTACAGTAGTTTGTAAAGGGTGGGGTATTAAAACTTCATGAACATAAATTTTGTCGGCAGTTACAAAAATAGATTGCCACAGCCTGGGGGTATCACTGTTACAATTTTAATAGCCTATTTTATCGCAAGCCCTCTATTCCCAAGTTTCGGGAAGCGCCCGGGAAGCACCAACACTCTTGGCCGTGCCATTTCCAAACTGCACCCATCTGTACAACACACGGCGGCTACCGTCTACAAAGAATGAGTAGATTTACACGCCCACCTAAGGCATCTAAAACACACGATAAGTCGGGCGCCTAAATTTACTTCCTCTTTGTACGTACACGGTACATCCATCCATGTGTTATTCACGTACTGTAGGGTTTTTATATATTAGTTTTAGTATTTTTAACTCTGGGTCTTATGGATATATAATGCATACGTCTTAATTTTCAGTTGGAGAAGGAATAGAGGCAAAGGGGGGTAGGGCCTATAGTATTTTTCCTAGTCACAATTTAACGTAGATGCATGTCTAAATGGCGACTGTTCATCAAAAGGTTTGGTTTAGTTTGGTTGGTTAGTTTATATAAACGTTTTGTGTCAGGAACTAGGCTTTATTGTTGACTGAAGCCTGACACTTATTTTGCATGCTGCCACACATAGACAGAACGGAAGGAAGAAGAGGGAAAGGCCGATCCAGCAGGAAGTGGTACGACGACATAAACGAATGGACAGGGACCCAGCTACATGTGAACCTCAGACTGGCGCAGGATGGTTTGGCATGAAAACATATGGCACGCCAGCCCACATTCGAGAGAGCAAAATGATCTCACTGAGGCAGAGGGGGTATAACTATGACGATCCTTGTCTCAGCCAGTCACATTAAACTGACACCGACCCAACCAGTAGTAAGCGAAATCGCCAGAGCTTGAACCACGGATCTTTTGCGTCGGAAGCCTATGTTCTATCCCAAGACCACCCCCATCCCTCATAACATAATGACACCGATCCAACTAGCAGGGAACAGAATAAGACAAACATAATTATATTATGCCAGGTCACGGAGTTTCCGAGTAGAAGCCAAACGCTCTGCCACCTGGGCCACCTAGAAGCACCCAACCCCCGATATGAGGCATAGTAGACATTAAGACATTTCAGACACAAAACCCCCACGGGCTGATTAAGCTAAGGGTCTGAAGGAATTAAACTCGAAAAAAAAAAAAACCAAATAAAAAACAAAACAAAAACCCCAAAACAAAAGACATATAATTACAGAACATCAAACCAAAAGGGGAAATCCAGAACAAAATCAATGCTTTCAAAAATGGGATAGTAAACCTAGGGCTAAAGAAACTTACCGCTGGTCATCCTAAGGCCGCGAAAAAAATTGGAAATCAGAAAAATCAAAGAGGCGGGAAAAGGAAGTTAACGGGAATTAGTTTCATTTGAATGTATGAAGGAACAGAGAGAGAGAGAGAGAGAGAGAGAGAGAGAGAGAGAGAGAGAGAGAGAGAGAGAGAGAGAGAGAGAGAGAGAGAGAGAGAGAGAGAGAGAGAGAGAGAGAGAGAGAGAGAGAGAGAGAGGAGAGAGAGAGAGAGAGAGGGTTGGGGGAAAGAGAAAGAGAGGGGTTATTGAGTTAAGTTGAGTTGGTTTAAGGTCTAACGCCAGCACTATATAGGCTATATTGTGGACGGACCCCAAGACTGACGTCTTACAATTTTATCTGCTGTTACACACGAGGCAGGGTGGGAATACCATGATTACTCCCGTCTCAGCCGGTCACATGATACTGACACCAATCCAACTAGTTACAGGCGACAAAATAGGGACAAGTTGTATCTGCCGACTGCGGGATTCGAACCGCCGACCTCCCCATCTGTAGACCAACGCTTTACCACTTGAGGCAGTCCCCCCCCCCCCTCCTAACCGACCAACCGCATCAAGCCGAGTCAATCCAAAGCCAAAACAATCATGACCCCTCTCTTCGCTCTCTACCATGGATTTGGGTGAGCAAACATTTGAGTGCTTTCCCAAAACCCAAAAGGTTCCCCTGTCGCCTCGACCTTGGAAAACAACTCGTCGGTGTCAACCAAGTCCAACCCTTAGTAAGGTAGAGCGGCGTACAGTAAAAAAAAAGTTGTCCTAAAAATTGGAAGCAAAAAAACAAAACAAAACCAACCAAATTTTCATTATCATCACCACCACCACCATAATCATTTATATTGAACTACTACTACTACTACTACTAAGAGAGAGAGAGAGAGAGAGAGAGAGAGAGAGAGTCAGTGTTGTTGTTGTTTTAACTTTTGAACTGCACTTCAAAAAAAGGCAAATACTAGGCCTTGAAGCACACATTTCAATCAAATGAAGAGAGAGAGAGAGAGAGAGAGGTGGGGAAAAGAGAAACAGATAGAGAGAGAAGTGGGGAAAAGAGAAAGAGAGGGGTTATTGAGTTAAGTTGAGTTGGTTTAAAGTCTAACGCCAGCACTATATAGGCTATAGTGTGGACGGACCCCAAGACTGACGTCTTACAATTTTACCTGCTGTTAAACAGAGGCAGGGTGGGAATACCATGATTACTCCCGTCTCAGCCGGTCTACTGCTACTACTACTACTAACTTTATCATTAATATTCTTCTTATTCTTCATCTTCTTCTTACTATTATATACTTTTGGTCCTTTTTTCTATTGCCAAAGGTAGGATTGTATGTGTGTGTATGTGCGTGCGTGTGTTTGTGGGAAAAAGGGGGGGGGGGGTAAAAGAAAAGGATTTAAAGGTGGCTCGCGACTTCCTGTGTCGTATGAGTGTGTTTGTGTGTATGGGGGAATGACTATTTGCCGAGAGTGCCCCTCAAATACTACAGGACTGCCGAGCAGCGAGATTGGCATGCAAACCAAAAAAAAACCAGACATGTCCTGCTGTTCGTTGAATAGTTAGTCAGTTTGCCATCTGGAACGGCATAGCAGAAAAACACAGATGGTTTAAAAAAAATACAAGGGTCGTTAAGTACAGTTAGTGTTAGTTCACTTGCTGCTTGATTGTTTGTTGTTGTTTTAACTTTTGAACTGCACTTCAAACAAAGGCAAATACTAGGTCTGACTGTACATATTCCAATCAAATGGAGAGATAGAGAGAGAGAAGAGAGAGAGAGATAGATAGATAGATAGATAGATAGATAGATAGATAGATAGATAGAGATCCTAACAAATCCAAGCCAGTAAAACTCACAGCGTGTGCAGCCTGCGAAGCTCATTGAAGGCGCCGTCGATGAAGGAGATGCTGTTGTGGTTGAGCAGCAACAGCTTGAGGTGCTTCAGAGGCAGGGTCCGGATACTGGTCAGCTGGTTGTGGCTCAGGTCTCTGTGGAAGAGAGAGAGAGAGAGAAGAGAGAGAGAGAGAGAGAGAGAGAGAGAGAGAGAGAGAGAGAGTCAGTGTTGTTGTTGTTTTAACTTTTGAACTGCACTTCAAAAAAAGGCAATACTAGGCCTTGAAGCACACATTTCAATCAAATGAAGAGAGAGAGAGAGAGAGAGAGGTGGGGAAAAGAGAAACAGATAGAGAGAGAAGTGGGGAAAAGAGAAAGAGAGGGGTTATTGAGTTAAGTTGAGTTGGTTTAAAGTCTAACGCCAGCACTATATAGGCTATAGTGTGGACGGACCCCAAGACTGACGTCTTACAATTTTACCTGCTGTTAAACAGGAGGCAGGGTGGGAATACCATGATTACTCCCGTCTCAGCCGGTCACATGATACTGACACCAATCCAACCAGTTACAGGGGACAAAATAGGGACAAGTTGTATCTGCCGACTGCGGGATTCGAACCGCCGACCTCCCCATCTGTAGACCAACGCTTTACCACTTGAGGCAGTCCCCCCCCCCCCTCCTAACCGACCAACCGCATCAAGCCGAGTCAATCCAAAGCCAAAACAATCATGACCCCTCTCTTCGCTCTCTACCATGGATTTGGGTGAGCAAACATTTGAGTGCTTTCCCAAAACCCAAAAGGTTCCCCTGTCGCCTCGACCTTGGAAAACAACTCGTCGGTGTCAACCAAGTCCAACCCTTAGTAAGGTAGAGCGGCGTACAGTAAAAAAAAAGTTGTCCTAAAAATTGGAAGCAAAAAAACAAAACAAAAACCAACCAAATTTTCATTATCATCACCACCACCACCATAATCATTTATATTGAACTACTACTACTACTACTACTACTACTACTACTACTACTACTACTGCTACTGCTGCTGCTGACACACACATAAACACATGAACACACGGGTAAGAGAATCCGTCACGCGGGTTAAACAAACAAATCAAAAAATAATCCACTAGCCTAGTTGTTACCAATGTTAAAGATATTGCAAAAAAAAAAAAAAAGGGCTCTTGTTGCGAAACGTAGATACTAGGTAAGGGAATATACACCTGCAATCGGCAAATACCACCCCCTATTGGACTAGTTGGTAGAGGGCTGAGCTTCTATTTGAAACAGAAAGGCCCGCGGTTCGATCGCACAGTCGAGCAAATGTATTTGTATGATATCGTCAAACACTGTCTGGGTTGTCAGTGCCAGTATCAACTGACAGACAAGTCTTGGCATCCCCGCGAATCGTCTTCAAACTTCTCTTGGGCCTGGTGCTGCGGGCAACCGTTTCCGGGCGCCTCAGTCATAAAACATCCTTACTCTCCGACACTATCTCTCTCTCTCTCTCCTGTTGGACGTTAAACCA